>VZTF01005238.1:1387908-1409808 GCA_013397755.1 Cnemophilus loriae
CGGGTCCCCCGAGGGCGCGGCGGGGCCGCGGGAGGCCGGTGCGGGCCGCGCTCGGTGCCCGCGGGGGCGGACGGGGAAGTCCCGACTTACCTGTCATTACTTTCTACGCCATCTTGGATCCACTTGTCAACGTCCCACAAAGCATTGTGGGAAAGGCCGGCCCTCCCCGCCCGCCGCCGGCCCGGAAGGCGGAGGGCGGCGGTGTGAGGGGACGGGACGGGACGGGACGGGGACAGGAATGGGAGCGGCAGCGGCATGGGGATTGGGACGGGGACAGGAATGGGGTCCGGGTCGGGGACCAGAAGCGGGACGGAACGGCGATGGGGACAGGGTCGCGGTGCGGCAGAGGGGATGGGGATGGGGTCCGGGTCCGGGTCCGGGTCCGGGTCTGGGATGAGGACCGGGACCCGCTGTCCCCTCAGCCCGGCGGCCGCTGAAGCGCAGCCTGGGGTCCCCTCACGGAGCAGCGTCCTGGGCCACCTCCGCGCCGGCGACGCTAGAAACCGGCAACTTCGGGGGGTTTCCGTGTTTTCTTTATTTGTTCTCCTTTTTTTTTTTTCCCCTCCCCTTTCCTGGGCTCGGAGCGCAGCTACGGAGCCCGAGGGTCGCTGGCGGAGCCGGTACCGGCAGGCGAGGGTGCCGGCCAGAGCCGGACACGGAGCCCACCCCTGAAATAAAGCTTGGAAATTACTTTTTCTCTTGGTTATTCAACTGCGTGAGTTGGATGGTTTTTGTTTGGTTGGTTTGGGGTTTTTTTAAAATTATTTTTCTGTGGCTTTTTAAAGTTCCTTCACTCAAAGAAACTTGGGGGAGCCCTGGTCCGGGTGCCGAGGCTGCCGCAGGTGCTGGAGCAGCTCACGGTGTCACCGTGTTTTCCAAACCCCTCCGCCTGTGCTGAAGGACTGCTGGTAACGCGTTGCTGGCTGTTCATGAATCCCAGAAACTGCTTTGCATAACAGTTTTATTTTCACGGAGTAATCTTCCCTGTCAGCTGTGTTTTCAGACTCTTTGGCAATCAGTTCTTAATACCTACGCTGTTTTGCAAACTGGCTTTTTCAAGGCGTTACCGGCTTAGCTGCTGTGGATGGGTGCCCTGTGCTCAGCATACGCTGTTGTGCTTTAGGGCAAAGTGGACAAGAAACTGGGGAAAAGCAGCTTACTTCAGGATCTTAGGAAAGTTTAGCACCAAAACAGGATTCCAGTGTTTTTTAAAAACTTTTCCTTCCCCTTTAATTGAAATAAGATCCAGATCATTTTAGTATTGGATCCTCCTGTAACATGTATTTACATTTATATTTAAATTTACGTCTAATGCCTCGTAACTCTTTGAAGAATAACCACCAGCCAAGCCTCTGATGCATTGCCACTGCAAGAAAATACTTGTGCCCAAGAAGGTTTTCAATATTCATCAGTAATGCATTTATAAAGAGAGCACTCCTTGCAAAAATGTAAATACAGGAGGAAATAAATCTGAATAAATCCTTTGCATTTGCAGCCCCAGTCTTAAAGCAGTCCACTTTTTAATTCAGCTTCATAACTAGTTGGGAGTTACAGTTGTGCTGGCGCAGGGAGGAGCGTGGGTGGTCCCAGCCTCAGCCCAGGAGATGGCATTTCGGGATAAAACCCTCCACGGGCCATCTCTGCTGTCCCTGCTGCCAGCCTGACACCTTTCCTAGTGCCGTGACTGGTGTTTTCCACGGGCACTGCACAAGGGACAGGGATCAGAGAAAGCTGAAACCATGTTTAGGATCCAACTTTATGTCATTCGGTCCAAGTTGTTGAAATGGAGTTAAGTCCTTTTACTTTTGAGGCTGGTTGTCTTTGGTTCCTAGTGAGCTTTATTTTACTGGATTTTTTTTTCTGTTAGAAAATGCAAAGGTTTTCTTTAAAAAAAACAGTAATTAGAAAAAGCAGTGGAAGATAGATTAATCAATAGATGTATATTTTTAGATATAAACACATACATCCTCTGAAGTACAATTTGGAGAAGACAAATTTAGTTGGGTTTATTTTTCACATAAGCTTTTTTTGAGTCCATTTGTTCTGACAGTATTTTTTTATAATGTGCTAAGAAAAAAACTGTGTGGCAGTGACTGAGTTATAAGAGGATCTGTTCAGGGACAGACACCATTCTTTTTACTCTCTGTCTCTGCTGATTTAAAGTTCCAGATTGCAAGTACCAAGAGGCACAGGCTGCTGTGAAAAGGTGGCAACTCTGCCCTGTAGGAACAGCCCAGAAAGGAGCAGGGAAGGACCATGGGAGCAGGGGAATCCCCAGTATAAAACACAACATGGAGCCTGTGCCCTTGCACCCACTGCTTTTAATTATCTCGGCACTTTAATTAACCCTTTTAGCTTCCTTATGAAGGAGGTTTTAGTCCATTTTGTGGACCGCTCAAGTGTATTGCATAAACCCTCAGTGGACGTGCCAGAGGCTGGAGAGGGAGCCGGCAGCTCCGAGATGGGGGTGGCTGCCAAGCAGTGCCCTGTTCAAGCACTGCCACTGAGCCTGCAAGCTTGGAACAACGCTCCTGTGTCCACGTGCTGTCCCTTCCAAGCTCTTTCAAAGTCCTTGGTACCAGATAGAAAGATGAAGACTGTTGGTCCAAAACAAATGGGGTTCCAAGTGCTCATTAACCTTGGAAATTCTGCTCGAAGTGAGAATCATAGAGTAACTGTCTCAAGGGATGAGATCCCAAATCCAAAGGGCCTAAAAAAACTAAATTTGACTTCGGAGCCACTTCTGTGATAACATCCCAGGAGGCAGAGAATGGCCCAGGAACTGGTTACAGATTACCTGGGAAGAAAGAGACTTCTTGTAGCTTTCATTGACATGTTTCAATACAGTATTAAAGGATAATTTAATGAAATAACATTATTATATTAGCTACTACTGTGGGAGGAGCTCCATATATATCTATATGAGACATCTCTTTCTCTTTCCTTGATGTGCATGACCCCAGTGGAAGCTGCAATTTTGCCTTCCAACCTCTGCTCTCCAACACATCATTGACAAAGCCCCAGGAGGAGCTGACAAGCCAGGCTGTCACTGAGGACTGGGCGAGGCACAGAACCAGATGTGTTACATGCTGACTAGTGCCTTGCATTTCCAGAATTATCCAGACTTCCTAAGTTCCTGGAATACTGTGTGCTGTGCTCACCAGTGGGGTTTCATGGCAAGAGGAGAGCTTGCAGTGCTAGACTTCTGCCCAAAGAGACCAGGAGCAGGGGGTCACATGGAGTCTGGGGGGGAGAAGAAAAGCAACAGTGGATGCTGGAAATGTAAGAAATACCAAAGGCATAGTGGGGAAGCCTGAGAGAGTAACAAAGACAAAGAATTCCCTCTCAGCATCATGAGACTTGACAGGATTCAGATCCTCAAAAGCCTAACAGTGATATTTCTAGGGACTCATTATAATGGTAAAATTTTTAAAAACCCTCCAATGAATGCAGCAATATCAAACTCAATTCCACTTGTCCATTTTTTAGGATTTTGAAATCTTTCAAATCTGAAAATAGCAATTTCCTACTGGAAGTTTAGAAAGCCCACCATGGCAGGGACCATGTGTGCAAGGAACAAAAGCCCTAACCCATCCTGTGTCCCTACTCTTCAGTCAGGATTCTGTAAATGATGCCGGCTCACAGGGCTTCCCCCTATTCTGTGAAGCTAGGAGCCATGCCCTGGTCCTTGGAGAATCCAGGCTCCTTGCCAAAAACCAGGGGTTTGAAAACCTGGGGCCACTCAGGGCTGCTAGGCTCCCTGCCATGAAGCCAAGATCTGAGCAGAGCGCTGGAAGGTGCGGCACAGCTCCTGGCAGAGCTGGGAACTCTCAAACCCTCACTTGCTCCAAGGCTAATGGAGACTTGGTAGCCAAAAAGCCCTGGAGTCCTGGCTCACCCATGAGCTGCACACTTGGAATCACAACTACAGCTTGCTTTCTACATTTTCAAAACAAAACTATTCTAATTATTTGAAACTTATACTCCTACCTTTTTTTTCTCTTTCTTTCCTGCTTTCACAGGAAATTCAGAAAATCAATTTCCATTCTGTGCTCAAGTTCCCTCCCATTTCTGGGAACTGGTATTTCATGAATACAGAAAACTCCATTTTCAATCAGCTCCACTCATGATGTCTAACCAGAACACAGGAAAAACCATTACAATTAACATGTAAGAGTAATAAGGACATAATAGAATACATTCAGCAGGGAATTGCCTCCCTGACACTGCAGCCCAACATCCCAGCAGGCTTCTTGAGCAGATCGTTCACCCCTGAGCAACAAAACAACAGGAGGCCTTTCTCAATGGAAGTGCCAGACAGATTGCAGCAACAGGAGCAATGTTTTTATTGTCTTAGCACACTGGACCTTTATAAATTTTTCAACTCTCTCAGAAGCAGCAATCATGGGAAAGTAACAGAAGTTAAGTGGTTTACCCTCTGCCACAAACAAGGCAGTGGTAGACCTGGGGTTAGATAGCAACAGTAGCTCTTAGTCTTGGTAAACAATAAAGCAAACTCTTTCTAGGCAGCCATTAATGTCTGGTTATTAGGCTGAAGAGTAGCAAGTTTTGATTTTCCAGCATGAGAATTCCCCTGGAATTCATCCAGAGTTCTCTAATGAACAGATGATCTCAACTTTAATCTTACTTCATAATTATCCAAGGGTAACATTTCAACGTGGACTCCTTAAACACATGTAATTTCTAGAGCAAGTAATATTCAAACTAATTCATTTCTCCTTTGATCCACAAAATGAGAGTGTTGAGAACCAACCAGCAACAAGGGGATGTTGAAGGTACACTGAGGAGATGGAAACTACAAAGGTCAGAGTAATGTGATGGTTTGATCCCACACTGTCAAGATCAAAGATCTTCAGTCTCTGTGCATTTTTTTTAAGAAGCTGGCATATCTTTATGCTGACCTTTAAATTGCTCATGGAGGAGTTGTATCTGACATATATCTGCATTCTTGAGATGAACTGGCACCAAAAATTTAGAGCTTTTTTCCTATCAACCTGAATGTGACAACCTTTTCCAGACAGATTCAAGATACACTTTCATTTTCATCAATGGTAGGCTGCAAGCGAAAAAAAAAAAAAAGCAAACTTCAGGCTAAATAGATTCTTTTCCATTCACTTGGAGTTACCCTACAGCCTAATAATTCCAGAGTTTTGTTTTAAAACTTCTATTTTAACTTTGTGATGGGGAGGGAAACCCTGAGGGATCCTTGCTTCTGGCAACAAGTACTCAGAACACAGCAGAAGTCTCACTCTGAGGACAAGGAGTCTGCCTTGGGCAGTATATTCCAAACCAAGACTAAGGTGTTCCAAGTGCGAACAATAATCTCTTTCAGATCAAAAGGCAGAGGGCTTGATCACTGTGGATCTCTGGCACAAATACACACCATGAAAGTGAACCTTCATAATCCTTCTGAACTGACTTTTAAGGAGATACCTGAACTGTTGAAAGGTAAGAGTTCTTCCACGTTCTTTCTAATGCTGACAGCAAAAGGTGGTTGTGAGGGGAGAGAAACCACCTCCTCTCTCCAAAAAACTTGTGCTCTAAATGCAGCCAAAGGCAGCAGAGAGGGATAGAGCCAGGCCAGAGAGGGAGAAGAATCTGCAAGAAACCCAGAAAGAAGAGCCAGGGAACCACTGAAACATTCCACTCTACGATAAAAAGGAAAAGAGGGTTGGCTTGGGAAACAGGTCCAACATATCTCATCTGGTAGAAGCATCAGAGGCTTAAATGCTTGGGGTTGAAGATTCCAGACCAGACTGCAACTGGAAGGAAAATGTTTATGGTAAGAACAGGGAGAGGCAAGTTCCCACTTCCCCTGATGACCCATTGTTCCCCTCTCTGATAGCTCTTGCCTCAGTTTCCAGAAGATGTATTGTTTTTTAAGCTTCTTTGTCCATTGTTCTGACAGCAGCCAGTTTTGCTCATGCTACTGAAACCTCCCAATGGCCAGAACATCCCATGCTCAGAAACAGTCATGACAAGATTTTAAACAACTTGTACAACTGGGATTATAATACAGTTTAGGAAGTTAGATGGTAAACATTCTGTGCATTCTGAATACCTGCTCCTCTTCCTTCCCTTACTGATAGTTCAGCTGCCTTTTTGTTGTTCAAATGCAGTGGGCTGGATTGGTAAGGCTTTGAAAGTTACCAGCCTTTCCTAAGTTTCCCGTCAGCTATGTCCAAAGTCTGCATTTCAAATGCAAATCATTGTTGACAAGCTTCCATCTTTTCCTGTCACTTCAGACTTCCCTTACTCAAAATCCCTGTTTGGAGTTTCCCAATTTCTGTGTATTCACATGAACAGAGCATTAGTCTGAATGAAGCTCAGTGTGCTTGTAAAGAGATGGGATTTATATACATCTCAATACATCATTTACAATTGTAATCTCTACTTAATTAATTATGAACAGAACAGTTATGGCTAGCATTAAGAATCATTCCAAACCAGAGCAAATTCAATAGAAGTTCCATTGATTCTTACTACACTATTTGTTCTACTATTTTACTTCCTTGAAAAACCAGACCAGGGGGAAAAGTCCACAGCTTCCCTCCATTACAAGGAGGTTAAAGTAAATAATAGGGCATTATCTGCTCAGAATATAACACACTCATGATGAGAAGCAGCAGCTTCCAAGCACCAGTTTAGCTAACTGATTAACCAGTTTAGCTAACTGCCACTACTTTTATGAGAAACTGTAACAACAAAACAGGCAAAATTAGTGACTTGCAAACAACATTTAGGTACTTACTCATGTATTGATTGCTCTGGCAGTTGAGAATTAATTAATAAATTCTAACTGTAGTGCCAAATCACAAGAAACAGCATTATTCATAAGCATAAACATCCAGAATTTTGTTCAAAGAGTATCCTGACATAACTCCACACTATTATCATTTTAAGTTACCTCTTTGTAAAACCCTAGGTTTTTATTATTTACAGTACATCCTCTCAATCATAGCCTCAAAAATAGTCCCGTAGTGAAATAACCACAGAATTATATGTTAGACAGATAAGGGTACACATGGAAAAAAAGAAATCACAAGACTATTATTATACAGGCAATACAGTTTTATTCTGTTCTTTCACCAATTGTAGCAAAAACATTTAACAACTGAATGAATAATCAAGGGAACTTAATTGTCGACAGGAATTTCAGAATTATGTTCTAAATTTTAGACCAGGAAAGCTTGACAGGGAGAAAACAAACCATATACACACTTGTAATAATAGTCTCTATTATGAAGATTTAATGCCTTCTTTAAAAGCACTGAGATTATTGAGGCACCTTACTGCAGGTTATGGATCATCTCTTCTTTGGCAATGAGATGTGTGGTTTTGTTAACTAGGGCCATGAGGGAGTTGAGCTTGTGAGACCAGTCATTGAGTATATTGTTTGGGTCCTTAGGCCTCTGGAAATTGATAATTCCTGCCAGCCTGTCTACTTTAGCAAAGATGGTCTTATTAACTACTAGGTTAGACAAGAACTCCTCCGATTCCTGTAAAGACAAACAGCACTAAGTCAAGAAAATAGCATTTTTACCTACAAAACACCAGAATTCCTCCCAAACAGCATGAAAGCACCAGGAACAAGATTTTCTTTATACACAAGTACAGCTGTAGCAATATTGTACTTTAAAAAATGCATGGTACTTTAATATTACACATGCTGGCAATGCAAGGTACTAGCATGAGCTTTAAAAAAAAAAACAAAACAACTTTTTGTTTTCAATTGACCTATATCTGATTATCTCTCATGAAATTAAAAGTTTAATACGCTACCCCAATGGACTTTTACACTTTGAAGTACTTGGCTACACAGATACCAGAGCAAGCTGCGTGGCAAGCAAGGCTTAGAAAAATCCCAGTGAATTACTGACCACTGTCAAAAAAGGGTTATTTCTGAGTTTGTGGCTTTTCATTTGCTCTCAAAATAGCAGGATGTGTCATTCTACTTGGAAAGCTCTTGAAAACGCAAAGGGGGGTGGCAGGAAGACCCCTCCACCCCAGGTTCCCAAAGGGCCACCACCTATGAACAGGGACATCTGCAGGTGAAGGATCCTCTCTTCTGTTGGTTTTCATCACTCATTGACAAGAACTTTGAAACACCAGACAAGAAACTCCAGCATTTACACGAGGCTTTGAACGTAAATGAACTTCTAAGAGCAGCTTTTGCCTTATGGGCACGTGCATCATGAAACTGAGTTTAAGGTTTAAAAAATCGTTTTCTAACTCCCATAAAGGCAGCAAATTAAATCAAACAAGAACATTATTCTGCTGAACACACACCCCTTATGAAAGAAGGATAAGCAAAGCAAGACTTACATCAACGGACAGATCCAGGAGCTGTGCCATTCTCTTCATTGTAATTCTGGTATAATATTTAGCCATTATTCTAATATTCTGGAATAAAAGTGTTCAGAGTAGAGGGTTATGTGCAAAAAATAATTGAAGTAGGCTGCAAAAATATAAAAGTCCATGTTAAAAGCAGATTAGGAACTGTAGTGCTCTAATGGCAGTCCGGCATGGGGGACACGAAGGGTTGTGAACAAACAGCTCTTTTGCTGGGGGAAGGTATAAAAGTCTCTACATGACAAATTATTAAGAAAATAAATCAACCAATTATGAATTTAATACAAAGCTAGACTTTCAGATTCATGCTTTATTGAAACGTGAATGCTAAATCTCATTTGAGTGTAATATGCTCTTTTTGGTGGCAACTGTGCCAAATATAAATATACAATAAAGATACACAAGCAAATAAAATCTTGAAATACAACACAAGAGAAAAGACACCTTATCTGCTGCTTTATCAGCTACCTTTTTGTCTTCTTTGTGATTAAAATACAGCAAGCAAAAAGCATTTTTAGCTGAGGCACTGAGTACGCAGACACTGATACTTACATGTTCCACAACTCTGTTCTTTAAATCTTTCCATCTCTTTTCACCTTCCTCTGTACAGCCAAAAACATCTGTTGCAGGACTGTCGAGGGATCCTTCTCTCAACTCCTTCCCATATTCTTCAACTAGGGCACTCCACCTCATCAACTCCATGGTGGTAAATAGTTTTAGGAGGTCTCTAAATGGTTTAGTACAGTTGGATTACAATCCTGTATTAATAAGGCCTGGTTCATACTTAAAATAGATCCAAGGCATAATTTTAAATGTTTTATTCTTATTACCATAAATAATGGGGACAGCTCAAGTCAGACTGCTTTTCTAATAAAGATCTTTCTCTTACAAGAGACATTTATTTTCACATAGAACAACCATGACATTTTTGCAATATTCTTAATGCAGCATTAAATTCAGAGTTGCTTACAGCAGACTGAGCATAAAGAGATTTCACTTGCACTGTAGAGAGACACTTCTTAATCTAAGAGTTGGTTATTAGAAAGGCTACTTACTTATACTTGGGGATTTCTTCTAGCTTTTTGTCACTACTAATTCTGTGCACCAAATCAGACTGCTCATTGTCATAAGGTGAAAGAATAACATAAAGAACAACGCTCTTCAGTGCCTGTTTAAGAGGAAAGAGTGTGTTTTTTTCCATAATTAAACAGAGGAATTACCAACACTGATTACAGAGGTTAGAGTTTAATATGTAAAAGATTTAAGCTCAGTGTATTAAGAAATTCAAGTGAAATTGATCTTGCAGAAATGACCTGTGGTACATTTAAACTGACACAGGTTAACCAAAATTCTAGTATTTCAAATAAATACATGACGAAAAAAGATCTTTTCAAACCTGAAAGACATCTGTACTGCACACACAACAGCACCGAGACCACACTTGCACAGCTGTTTGTAATCTCTACGCTTGTATGAAACAGTTGAGACATTCTGAGTTTCACAGATAATATAATGAAGATGTTGGTTATAAATATTCTTTTGAAATCAACTTTATCATATCTGTTCTCAACTAACCAATTTGTTAATACAGCCATTTAAATGAAAACAGACTGATGAGTTATTTCATCCACTGTACGCTGATGTGGTAAGAAATGGGTATTTGTCACATGGAAATACAGACATTTCGTATTTACAGTTCTTTTACCTGTTGCCACTTTTCACTTTCAGCCTGGATACAGGGAGTGTCATAAATGGCTCTGTAGTGCTTACAGATGGAGAGGTAGGAGCCTTCATGCTGATCCAGCTGGATCATTAAGTTGTAGTATTTCAACTTTAGTTTCTGAAACAGTATCAAAAAGTCGAATTAACACAGCTCCATGACAGGTAAATGAAATTCAACTGAACCCCAGAAAACAGAGGGATTTAAATGGATTTAAACACTTGGACCTGAAGAGAGGCAAGTCAGATCAAAATTTGGGTGGGGGGAGGGAGAAAGAGTGAGAAATCCTCCAATGACTTACTTCTGTGTTTTCTTCTTGAAAAAATTTTGTATTAATTTTTTTGCTGATAATTTGAGTCCGAATATAGTCTTTTACAGCTAAACAGAGTCTCATCTGCTCCAAGATAAATTCTACACGTTCCTTCTTTTCCATTGAACCGTAGGTTTCCACCTGAAATGAAAATATAAATACTTAATGTTGTCAAAGTCAAATCAAGTGAAGGCTTAACTGTGCCAGAGGAGTGGGAGGTTGTCTGGAGGGGGAACACACCAGAAAACAACAGAAAAACGGCTATTATAGAGCAAGTGAAAATGGAATAAAGGTTATTCCATTTTAATTATCGCCCCCACTCACACCAAAGAATCCACCAACACTAAACTCAATGCACTAGGCAGAGAATTGAAATCTACTTTCCAAGTGGAAAATATTCTATTTAACCCAACCATGAGATTAACAAAAGCAGTTAAAGCTGAACTGCACTTTCACTAATAACAGCTCATCTCATTGCAGGCATTTCTGCAAACATACCTGATTCAGTTTCTAAACAATCTCAGAACAGTCAGAATTAATTGCTAATGCTGATGCAACTCTGAGTTCCAAGGCGTTACCTGCAACTCTTGCAGAATCGAGGCAGCCTCTTTCACCTCCCCGTTCTGTTCCTTTATTGTTGCAAGTGTCTTTGTCAGGCGAGCGCGTTCGATTTCCACGTATATCTGAGGGCACAAGGAAGAGTTTAAACACTGGAGTTTTCTAAAGAAGACTGCAAACTCTGAGACTGCAGCCCCACTGGGAAATACCCTTGATGCTGTCATCATACAACCACTTAATTAGCTGTGTATCCACCCACTACACTGGCACTGTCCACAATATACACCGATGAAATACCATGGATAATTGACACGCCAAACTTTTTTGGACCAAATTAATCTAAAAAATAATGTCTACACTGACCTATGACTCTTTAAGCAAACACAAAGGGACATGCACTGTAAATAAAGTATTACATATTTTGTCTGCTAGAATATATTGAAACAGATAGGAAGTTACATTTTAATGGTTAACGTGTACTAAGTATTACCCTTTGAATTATTCACTTACTCCTAACCGGCCACTAATCAATAAGACTTGATTACTAAGAATTTAGACTAACAGACAGAAGTCATAACATTAACACAAATTTGCCTTAATTTAGAATTCGTTCTTTTCTCAAAGCAAAAGGAACACAATATAAGTAACTCACTTGGTATAATGCTTTGGTATCACCTTCTGGCTACCATAACTATACGTAACACCTTGCTAAATGCAGGAGAAATTAAACTAAACCTGCCCATTTCTCTAACAAATTCAAACACCTAACAGTTTAAAAAGTGAAAAGGAAATGGCATTTTAGAATTTTGAAATTTATTACTAGCAATATTAATAATACATGCAGATACCTACATCATAGAACACGACCAGTGTTTCAGCATATGATTTAAATATGGAAAATATCTGCAGTCTTTTGGAAGGAAATAAACGACTTGGCTTCTCAGGTTAATTTAAAAATTAGTTTTACTCTTACTTGCACAAGGTTAAAAAAACAGTGCTAAGAAACTACACTTTTAAAGAAGGTGAACACTTTTATTCTACCTATTAGACACTGAGTTAAAACAAAAGCTTACTTTTCCTTCTGTGACCATACGCAACGTGTCGATTAAGCGCAGTTTGACTGGTAAGTCTGTGATTTCTTCAACGTAAGTGCAGCACTGCTGGACCATTTTAGCAACTGCCTAGTATGAAAACAGAGGAGAAACATACTGTGATTTTAGATTTCCCTAATGAATTCAAGCTATAACACTCAGAGGTAATACTTTCACATCACACTAAAGAGATTCATTGCAGCAAAAAGCACACAAGATACATCTCCTCTCTTTGATTCACGAAGATGTGTACAGTGATGCTACTGATTGATGCTACAAGGCAAATGTGATGCTGTTCTGTCATTTTTTTCATCTCAGTTTTTCCAATATTGAAAATAATCCATGCCGTGCAGTTCTGTCCTGAAAAGCAATTCCTCTTCTGCCAAATCCACAAGACTCGTATGGACTGGCAGAACTTCTCTGCTTGCCCTAAGAGCTGCATGGCTGAAGAGACCTGTACCTTCCCTTAACTGCAGGCACTACTCCCTCTCCTTGGAACATCTGTAGATTCCTCAGGAAGGAAGAGGGAGGATTTCTTCCTTCAGTGGCAAGCACAGGTATGGGAATGTGCACTTCTGGTAACAACGCTGACAAAGCTGGCAAAATTATTATTAAAATACCTACTTCTAAAAAAACCCCAGAATTAAACTTATAGAAATGCCTTCCTTGAGAAGTTCCTCAAAATTCAGCTGGAATGATCCAAGCCTTCAGCTACAGTCTGTGCAAGTCAGAGAACTAAACTGTACTCTTTTACACACACTAGTGATGATTCTGCACACTAAACAATAGGTAACCTTTTCCTTCCTAAAGCAATGATGCCATTAAAATTACCCGTTGCTGACTTCTAATTAAGTCAAACTGAACAGACAGAGTGCAATAAACTTTGCACTTTCTTACGTGCAAGTGCTTTATGCCAAAGTGTGCCAGTTTCAAAAGCAAGCATGCACAGCACACATTTCATATGAGCACAATAAGCTGCAGAAACTCTGTTTAATGTGAACATGAAGAATAAGGAATATGTCTACAGTACACACTGCAGAAGAGTGTAAAGACGAACCACCATCTTTACATAGTAAGTCCCTCCACACGTGGGGGAACCAGATACATAACACAGCTCCAAAATACAGTTTTATTTTTTGTTTCCAAAGATTAAATTCACCTGTTTTAACTGACTTCTTCTCTTTGATAGAAGAATAATATTTTCATTAAGAGCATCCCAGTCTTTAGCTTCGTAACACATTTTCACTATGGCAACTAAGATTCGGGATGTGGAGACCATGTCAGAAGCCTGTAACAAACCAAGAGTGTGTTATGGACAGGACAAACAACCCAGAGCCCTCCAGCACAAAGGAGAAAAAAATCATTGTGTCTGGTCTCACTATTTGCTTTTTAGAGAAAAGGAAGACTGATACTCCAAGGATACGCCAAGTCCCTTCACTTTAACACAGTGGAACATGAGGTGTGCAGCACATCCCAGCAGCACCACGCACTACTCACCGTCCGTGTTTGTTTTTCCAGGGAGAGAAGGTTTTCAATGACTTCTTGCAATCTTCCTTCCTAATAAGACAGGCAAACAATTATCTCCATGAGTTAAGAACCCAATTCAGTTTAAACTGAGAGTAGCTCAAATTCTCACATAACTAAAAACATAGACCAGCCTGCACGCTAATTTTAATTTTTTTGCCTTTAAAAACTGCATGCATGGCACTAACTTTAAATACATGGTTCTGCACAGAGATAAAACTGGAGAGGTACTAGTTTCATTTTCACACAACATATGCTCTAAGTTGTCTGCCTTGGGAGAGAAACCTGGCGAGTTTCAGACAGGTTTGGTGAGCTCACGTTCACTGAGCTGCGTGGAAGACTCATTTCTTCTCTGGCCAAAACAGAGCTTTCAGTGAGATCAGATATGCAATTAAATACCTTGGCCAAAAAAATTGTTCTCCTATTACTTTCACCCATATTCATATCTTAATTACAGTGTATTATACAAAGCATTAACTACAAGCTTTACCGGCTAAGCATGGAATTATAATAGTCCTGTTTTTGGAGGGGTTTTGAGAACCGTATTTGACTTTGTTTAGAGGAGCGTAAGATACTACAACGTACTTTTAGTCCTAAGTTGCAATTCCGAGTAAATAGCTAGTAAAAAAAAAAGTTACTATGAGTGAATTTGTAACAGCCCATGGCAATGGTAGGGCTGCAAAAAATGGTTAGAGACTAGAAACAAAAAATAGTTAGAAAATGAGTAACAAACCAGAGAAAATGAAATCCGTTTCTAAAACATCCCAGCTGAAATATTTTAGACTACATACAATGGTTTGTCAAGGATGTGCTCTTCCTGCCACACAATTTATGTTTTGCAGAATGAAACATGGCCATGGTGTCCATTCCTATGCAGAGCTGTGCCTGTGGGATAAAATCTCGGCGCCTGCTCTTCATACAATAGTCTTAAAATAATCTAAGATGCAATTTATTTATCTTAAGGCTACTGCCTCCAGAACTGCACAACGTGTGTGTCTTTCACAGCGAGACATGTGGAACAAGCAGAGCATTTGCAGCATGTAAAGAGTCAGATGCCATCCTACAGGAACAACGAATGACAGCAACAACACGGAAGCTGTGGCTGCCCCATCCCTGGAAGTGTTCAAGGCCAATCTAGACAGTTTTGGAGCAACCTGGTCTAGTGGAAGGCATCCCTGCCCATGGCAGAGGTGGGATGAGATGAGCTTAAGGCCTCTTCCAACCCAAACCATTCTGTGATTCCGTGGTTCTGTCTTTTCTGACATCTGAGCTGCACGAGAATCTCCAGGCCACAGAAGAACTTTTTTATAAAACACCGATGCTCGATCACTGTGACTCCATGTGCAACAAACACATCCTGCGGTCACGCAGGGCGTGGGCACAGACGTTGTTTACAGAGCCGGAGGAGGCAGAGACAGCCCCAGAGCCTGTCCTGGCTCTGTCCCTCCATCCCAGCTCCCTGGGGCTCGCATGCAACCGAGTTAAAGGATGCCAAGCGCTGCCTATCCAGCCTGACCCGGGAGCTGTTACACGAAGGCAGCTCTGGCGCGCGGAGCCCCGGGATGAACAAGCGTGTGCCCGCGGGCAGGGGCAGCAGGGAAGAGCCACGGCCCCTGTGGTGGACTGGGGCCCTCTGGTTCCGTCACCCGCAAGGCTGCGCCCCGAAACCTCGTCCCGTCTCAAAACCACAGAACAGGCTGAGTTGGGAGGAACCCACAGGGACCATCGCGTCCATCTCTTGGCCTTGGTTCTCCACAGAACATCCCTAAGAATCCCTGTGTCTGAGAGCGAGGTCCAAACATTCCTCGAGTTCTGGCAGGGTCGGGGCCGTGACCGCTGCCTGGAAGAGCAGTTTCAGTGCTCGGCCACCAACCTCCCTCCTGCCCACCCTTCCACACAGCCCTGAAACGGCGGAGCCGGCCCACTCCTTCCCTTCCCCAGCACGGCACGGAGAGCCCGGGACCGGACCCCTCAACACCGCATCGTGGGCAGGATGCGGCCGCGGGTCGCTCCGCGCCGCCTCCACGCGCGGCCTAGCGCGCCATGACTCAGCCCGNCCACCCCCGGCCGCCTCAGGACCCGCGGGGGGGAGGTGCCGCCTCTGCGGGAGCTCGCCCCGCCCACGGCCCTCCTCAGGGCTGCGGCACGGTGGTTCCCCCGTATGAGGGGATCTGCCCCTCAGCCCGCCCCTCTGAGGGGGTTTCCCTCCTCAATCCGCCCCTCCGAGGGAACCCGGACCGCGATCTGCCCCTGTGAATGGATCTGCCGTTCAATCCGCGCCTCTGAGCCCCAGTCTGGCTGGGGGACCCCCCGGCACCCAGGAAGGGCAGCTGTGAGTTGGTGCTAGATGCGGCGGTGACATCTCCCAGTGACATCTCCCAGTGACATGCCCCGGAACGCAGTCACGGCCTCCAGTCTGCCCTGTGGCCTCAGCACGGCCACGGGGCCCGGCACAGTTGCCGCAGCCACGGTGTTGCTCGTAGCTGAGGGGTGGTGAGGCAGGCAGATGGTGAGTTTGTGCTGTTCTCCCACATTTGGGGGCAGCCTGGCCCTGTGGACACGTCAGGTGTGGCCGCGGTGGAGCACTCTGGGTTCTGCAGCTGCTGATTTCTGCTTGGTGACTTCAGTGTATCTCATTCCAGCCTTCAGTCAGTTAATCACCTGGCATTGCTGGAGAGGTGGGGGAAAGGTAGGACACACCGTGGTTTTTAAGAGCATGAGGATCCTGATCTAGACAGTGTTGCACCATCAATGTGCTTGATAAGTCGTGAGATGTTGGTGCAATGCCTGTGTATGCAGGTTGCCATCATCTCCCAGCACAGTTTCATACACTACAGAAGTTTCATTCACTGGGGAAATTCGGAAAAACTGCCTGGTGTTTGCAAGCAAACAACTCAAATACTGAACAGGGAATGCCCTGAATCAGAATCACAGAATGGTTTGGGTTGGAAGGGACTTTAGGATCACCTAGTTCCAACCACCTGCCGTGGGAAACTTTGGGTGTTATTTAAGATTTCCAGAAAGAAGAAGTTACCATGAAATTACATTTTGTGTTGTGTTACTTTCAGATCATACTGTACACAGACCAACACGTTAATGTGGCAAAGGGGTATTTGAGATCTCTGGTTTAAATCTTTTGTTGACAGAATTAAGCCTGAGTTCCTACATCTGCTGCACTGGTGTAAATTCAGAGTAATTCAGTTAAATGAATTTGGAGCTCCAATACTGTATTCTGCAACTGTCCGATACATGCCTTCCAAGTAGCACAGCACAGACCATGGGCTTTGAATCACTTTCTGTTTGAACACAAACTCAATTTAAAAAGCCTGCTAACTGAATTGATCCGTTATCCTTAATCATTTTTACTTGATTTCAGTTGACTTAAGTACTGAAAATACATGCATGTATCACACAGAGTGTATCAGTTGTTCTTCCTTAATTCTGGCCATTTACAATTTTTTACAGAGCTTTTATTTTTACAATCTTATTCTTTTAGCTCATGGTGATATTAGTATACTTTTACAGGTGATGGATTGGGAGTGATGGCTTCCAGGGAAGTTACAAGTCACGTGTTGAACTAATTGAACACAGTCCCATACACAGTAATTTGGCTCAGACCAGTGAGTGAAAGAGGAAGAAAATAAATGCCTTCTGCAACTGTTGTTTTCCTTTACCTGCATGGGTACGCTGGGAAATGAGGAGGCAGATGTTGCCTCCAGTGTAGAGTCCCCAAGTGGCTGAAAAAGAAACTAAATTCTTATTCAAAAGTCCTTAGTGAAACACCCAAAGAAACAGCTTGGCTCTTACTGTCTCTTACTCTGAAGCGACACTCTGCTGACACAAGTCCATCTGGAGTTCATACTCAGCATAATTTAACATATGGGCTTTTTCCCCCCAGGTCAGAAATGAAAAATGAGTGAAAAATGTCTCATTTTCACAACAGAGCATAGAGAGCATGTTGCAGAGGTAGGAGTAAAAATTTCTGCCAATTCATGGAAATCAAAACCCAAAATTGAGGCAGGCATGCTTGGCAGGCACTGCCTGGCTCGTGGGAGCTGGAAGTTTTCTGTCTCAGCCTGTCCCCTGGGAAGCATTTGGGGAGTGTGCTTTGGAAAGAGTCTGGGCACTCACAGTGGGGAGTTGTGAGGGATTTCCTTGGGGTCACTGCTTTTCCCCCTGCGTCTGTGCAGTCAGCGCAAGGCAGAGCTGTGGTTTGGGGTGACTGGGGAATGTTTTGCTGCAGGTACAGGAAGTAGTCCTGGTTTCCATTTTAATCAGGTTCTGTATTTGACACACTGCTTTCTGCAGATCTGCTTTGTTGATGTACACAGAGCTATAAGGTTTGCTTTGTGCTGAAAGCATGTGATAGGTGATAAACTAGTTTAAGTCTTTCTCCTCGTTGTATTGAAATCAGTGTCCTTGCCTGTAGTTGGGTAGCATCAAGGCCCTGTGCCAAGAAGTTCAGGTTCTTTTACAATGCTTTTCAGCAGAAACCAAAAGTATTGCTCCCAGTGGATGAAACCACTAGCAAATCACTTAAAACTGAAGGATGTTTTAGGTCTGAATTTGGATTGTCTCTCGTCTGTGGGTAATACCACAGAAACACAGAATCGNCAGTCAGTTAATCACCTGGCATTGCTGGAGAGGAGGGGGAAAGGTAGGACACACCGTGGTTTTTAAGAGCATGAGGATCCTGATCTAGACAGTGTTGCACCATCAATGTGCTTGATAAGTCGTGAGATGTTGGTGCAATGCCTGTGTATGCAGGTTGCCATCATCTCCCAGCACAGTTTCATACACTACAGAAGTTTCATTCACTGGGGAAATTCGGAAAAACTGCCTGGTGTTTGCAAGCAAACAACTCAAATACTGAACAGGGAATGCCCTGAATCAGAATCACAGAATGGTTTGGGTTGGAAGGGACTTTAGGATCACCTAGTTCCAACCACCTGCCGTGGGAAACTTTGGGTGTTATTTAAGATTTCCAGAAAGAAGAAGTTACCATGAAATTACATTTTGTGTTGTGTTACTTTCAGATCATACTGTACACAGACCAACACGTTAATGTGGCAAAGGGGTATTTGAGATCTCTGGTTTAAATCTTTTGTTGACAGAATTAAGCCTGAGTTCCTACATCTGCTGCACTGGTGTAAATTCAGAGTAATTCAGTTAAATGAATTTGGAGCTCCAATACTGTATTCTGCAACTGTCCGATACATGCCTTCCAAGTAGCACAGCACAGACCATGGGCTTTGAATCACTTTCTGTTTGAACACAAACTCAATTTAAAAAGCCTGCTAACTGAATTGATCCGTTATCCTTAATCATTTTTACTTGATTTCAGTTGACTTAAGTACTGAAAATACATGCATGTATCACACAGAGTGTATCAGTTGTTCTTCCTTAATTCTGGCCATTTACAATTTTTTACAGAGCTTTTATTTTTACAATCTTATTCTTTTAGCTCATGGTGATATTAGTATACTTTTACAGGTGATGGATTGGGAGTGATGGCTTCCAGGGAAGTTACAAGTCACGTGTTGAACTAATTGAACACAGTCCCATACACAGTAATTTGGCTCAGACCAGTGAGTGAAAGAGGAAGAAAATAAATGCCTTCTGCAACTGTTGTTTTCCTTTACCTGCATGGGTACGCTGGGAAATGAGGAGGCAGATGTTGCCTCCAGTGTAGAGTCCCCAAGTGGCTGAAAAAGAAACTAAATTCTTATTCAAAAGTCCTTAGTGAAACACCCAAAGAAACAGCTTGGCTCTTACTGTCTCTTACTCTGAAGCGACACTCTGCTGACACAAGTCCATCTGGAGTTCATACTCAGCATAATTTAACATATGGGCTTTTTCCCCCCAGGTCAGAAATGAAAAATGAGTGAAAAATGTCTCATTTTCACAACAGAGCATAGAGAGCATGTTGCAGAGGTAGGAGTAAAAATTTCTGCCAATTCATGGAAATCAAAACCCAAAATTGAGGCAGGCATGCTTGGCAGGCACTGCCTGGCTCGTGGGAGCTGGAAGTTTTCTGTCTCAGCCTGTCCCCTGGGAAGCATTTGGGGAGTGTGCTTTGGAAAGAGTCTGGGCACTCACAGTGGGGAGTTGTGAGGGATTTCCTTGGGGTCACTGCTTTTCCCCCTGCGTCTGTGCAGTCAGCGCAAGGCAGAGCTGTGGTTTGGGGTGACTGGGGAATGTTTTGCTGCAGGTACAGGAAGTAGTCCTGGTTTCCATTTTAATCAGGTTCTGTATTTGACACACTGCTTTCTGCAGATCTGCTTTGTTGATGTACACAGAGCTATAAGGTTTGCTTTGTGCTGAAAGCATGTGATAGGTGATAAACTAGTTTAAGTCTTTCTCCTCGTTGTATTGAAATCAGTGTCCTTGCCTGTAGTTGGGTAGCATCAAGGCCCTGTGCCAAGAAGTTCAGGTTCTTTTACAATGCTTTTCAGCAGAAACCAAAAGTATTGCTCCCAGTGGATGAAACCACTAGCAAATCACTTAAAACTGAAGGATGTTTTAGGTCTGAATTTGGATTGTCTCTCGTCTGTGGGTAATACCACAGAAACACAGAATCGTTAAGGTTGAAAAGACTTTTAAGATCATCGAGTCCAACTGTCAGCGCAGCACCACCACTATGTTCACCACTAAACCATGTCCACAGGTGCCACATCCAAACATTTTCTGACCACTTCTGGGGATGGTGACTCCATCACCTCCCTAGACAGCCTGTTCCAATGTTTCACAACCCTGTGAAGCAATTTTTTCCAATATCCAATCTAAACCTCCCCTGGCACTGCTTGAGGCCATTTCCTCTCATCACTTGTTCCCTGGGAGCAGAGCCCGATCCTCCCCAGCTGCACCCTCCTGCAAGGGAGTTGTGGAGAGCCAAGAGGTCCCCCCGAGCCTCCTTTTTTCCAGGCTCCAGCTCCCTCGGCCACCCCTGGTGCTCCAGCCCCTTCCCCAGCTCCATTCCCTTCTCGGGACACGCTCCATCATCTCAATGTCCTTCCTGCAGTGAGATATCACAAGGTATTGCCTTGGTTTTGCTATTTTACTTGGTGTTCCAGGAACATACAGTACCAACATTATGAATTACAGCCACAGTTTCCATATTTGTAAATGGCTGTGTCAGATTTGAGACACAAGTCTCATTAAACACGTTGTTCATACCTCAGTTGAAAATCCAGACTGTTGATAGAGCTCTCCGATTTTTTATTTCTTTGTGTAGGTGTTTGCACTTCCCTGGGAAGGCAGGGATGTGAAATATTGTGCCATTATTGCAAGGGGCTGGCAAACCGACGTTGTTGGCTCCAGGAGATGGCACTGTGTCCTCTGGGCTGAGAATTATACCCACAGCTCTGAAATGTACATCCAGAACCAATGAAATTCTGAGGGGCTTTTGCTCTTTCTTGTTATGAAACACACATTTCATTGTAGACCTAAATTCCTCTTTAACTGTCCCAAATATGATATTTCATCGCTTTTATTTTTTTACAAATAACTGGTATGTAAGTGCAGATGTATATTTTACCATTATCTGTGCAGTGCCTTGTATTTTGCTCTTACAGTGCTTCTCTGCAATCCAGTGAGTGGCTTTATTGCCACTGGGAGCACAGGAGAAACAGCAGGATGAGCATTTTAGACATGAAATGCTGAGGTTGTGTAACAGTTCAGGGTTCCCAGGTAGTTTCAGAATTGGGTTCCTGTGCATTTCAAGTTGTAACTTAATGATGGGTAAATATCTCTGGAAAACACAACCCCAAGCATATTAAAAAATTATTTCACTAACAAATTCCTCACTAAAGGAGGGGGGGAGACCTCCTAAAATAGTTCCGGCTTTATAGTTCAGCTAGGAAGGAGGCATTTTATCACTGAACTTTCTGCGTGTCATTTGAAAGTAAAAAAACTATATGAAAAAAGGGGTTTATTTGTGCTGCAAAATGTGCTGGCTGATAGCGGAGGGCTGACCAGAAGGGAAATGGGTGAGGCCTCCACATCCTGTGTGTGTCCGCACCGAGCGCACGCTGTCCTTTCCTTTCCTTTTGTACCGGGAGGCGGGTGAGAGCCCGAGGCTCACGGGCTCGCTTCTCCTGCACCGGGGTGTAAATGCTTTGCAAGGTGCCTTGTCACACGTAGGGCAGTAAAGTTCCAAACCCTGAGAAGTCTTCACGGCAGAATTAACTGAAATCGCGAATTCTTGGGGCTCAGCGCTGCCGGTGTCCCCTTGCCGGGAGGCGCAGGCCGGCGCTGCCCGGAGCCCCGCGGCTCGGCCCGGCCCCGCTGAACCCGCCCGAGCGGCGGCGGCCGCTGCCCCCCCC
>VZTF01005238.1:1411318-1489899 GCA_013397755.1 Cnemophilus loriae
GGCCCCGCCACGGCCCCGCTCCGGCCCCGCTCTGGCCATGCCACGGCCCCGCTCCGGCCCCGCCACGGCCCCGCTCCGGCCCCGCTCCGGCCCCGCCACGGCCCCGCTCCGGCCCCGCCGAAGGGTCCCAGCCGAGGGTTCCGGGCGGAGCGCCCCAATTCTATCATTAATCCAGTAATTAATGTACGCATTTGTTCTTTGGGTCGATCCAGGCGAGTGTTTTACCGCACGGTTTTCTTTTTTGCAATATGTGTGCAGAAGTCCTCGCGGGTATGACAGAGTAGTCATCTCAATGGTCTTTTTGTCCATGTCTTCAGATTTGGCAAATTAACATTTCTCTGAAACTGGGAATTGGAACTGCCAAATGTTTACTTCAGGCTGCTCAGGAAATTCCTTCTGCTGGGAGCTGAAGCTAAAACCACCACATACATGAAGTTAAATAGGCATAGGTTTAATTCTAGCATGTTTCCATTCAAGTTATGTTGTATGCTGTGATATTGGATGGCATTATTCTTTTGATACATAATTTTCTTTGTTTATTGCATTACCCTAATGCAGCCAACATTTTATCCAAGCCAGTTCCTGATGTCCTTGGACTACCACACTTAGTTAATAACAGTTCATTACATCATCAGAAGGGAGCAGATCTAATTTATTTTGAAACATTATTGTTAAACAAGATTTCCAGATGCAGAAAAGTTCAAAATTCTTCCAAAACAGGAATGGTTGATTCATGATGGGGCAGAAGGCAATGTTGGATGTCATTTGTTCTCTAGAATGTTAACCGAGTTAGTAAAGATACTCAATTTTGTCATTTCTCTTATGTTGAATCATCCATTATTTAATCCAAGCACTGAAGCTGAGATGCCTTAATGAGGAACCTAGAACATGTCTGATGTTTAACATCAATTTAATTATTGATTATAAAATGAACCAGCGATTCAAAGGAATCTACTCTACAGCAAGGTACTGTAAAGTAAAGCACGCCTTTGTTGGCCAGGCCGGGAGCACACAGGGGTTAACACCTCCATGTGCATGTCCACCATGGTCATTTTACAGAGGTTTTTTATACGTTTGCAAGTTGGTCATTATACATTTACAAGTTCATCATCCACCCTTGTTTTGGTCGCTTATCTAAAGTCACAGTCCTAAAGGGTCTTACATGACTTGCGGTTTCCTTATCTTAGGGTTACAACCACAGCACACTATTCTTAATACATTTATCGCATCTATTTTGCTAATATGCTCTCAATTCTACTACTACACATTTTGTTACTGTATTAGTCATACTTCATTTATAATTGTTTATTGATTATAATTGTGAAATTAGCAAATACCTTCTTTTTCTTACAGTATTTTCATACTAAAGAAGTCCCACACTGTATTTTTCATAGTGGTTCATCTCTGGGACCTTTCTTACAGTCTTACGAAGGTGGTGTTACCTTATTTTTACCCTCAGTTGCAGGTTAACTACCAGCACTGTGTGATATTTTTTGCCATCTGTTTAGAACAACGTGCTGCATTGTGCAGTCTGCAGGAGAACATCATGGGGCAATGCTCACCCTTCAAAAGCCAAGAGCATTTTGGTTCTAAGAGGCCCAAACTGCCTTCTGCAGGGTGCAAAGTCACTCTGAAGTTCAGTGGGCTTTGAGGGAAAGGCAGTTTCCAAAGGAGCTGCAATTTCCCAGAGGGTTGGGATGTGGAGCTCTGATGTGCAGGGTACCTGACCTGCATGAACACCACTGGCAATTAAGCACCCAAGAATTTTTGAGGTCCTGTCTCAATAGGTGTGGGAAAAATGCAGTTCTTTCTGATGAAACAGCATTCCTGTTTCATGGATTCATGGATTCCTTTTTGTGCTGTTTTTCTTCTGTAGACTCAATAAACTCTGTTTTTTCTGTTGTTCGGACGTTCTGCCTTTCAGCCTGTGCACTTTATACATACATCCAAAAGCACTTCCTTGAGCAGTTTTCTTTTTTTAGCACTGCCTTGCCGGTCATCCATCCATAGAAGTCTCACAATATGAATGGAAAAGAGCTATGTCCTTAATTTGTGGTGTTGTCACCAACACCAGAGTGGTTTCCATATCATTCCTGTGAAAATAATCTGGCACAGGCAGCAAAATGAAGTGTTAGCTCTGTCAGCCGAGCACCTGTAACTAATCTTCTGTAGTCAGATTTTGTGTGTAACGTGAAAAAATGTGCAGTAAAGTGTTGTGTAATGTCCAGGCAAGTAACTGGAAGTCATGACCTCGCATGTAAATACCTGTGCAGGCAGCAGTGTAGGAGTTCGTGCTGCTCCGGCTGACTATTACGACCTAAATTTATCTCTAGAGAAGAGTAAAAAACTGATAGATGTCGGTGTAGCAGCAGCTCTGTCTCCTGGTTTAAAGAGTTTCTGGCATTGTTGTGGATAGGAAATTCCTTCATTAGCTACTGCAGGTCCTGTTCCTGAGGCGTTCTTTCCTTGATGCCCTTATTAGATAAGATACCCAAATATTTATAGGAGGTTTGTTTATCTACCTGTCTGCCAAATGCTTTCTTGCAAAGAAAACATCTCCTAAGAAATGCTGTTTGCTACAGACTGAACTGTTGTGGCGTATTTTGAGCCAGGATACAGGAGCTGGAGATGCCTATTTGTTCCTTGTCCATAAGCACCAGGAAAGATGGGTTGTTCCAAGAGTCCTTGCTGAGATGCAGTTGCACCACACTACAGTTCTTATTCAAGGCTGAGGCTTCTTCAGTAGATTGAATTTTTGACAGCTGTTTGGGTCTGTTACACGTGCACAGTCACAAGCTGCCTGATCAGCTTCAAAATAATTTGAGAAAGGAAGCACCGTGTTAACTGCTAAGCAAAATAATAACTGCTGTAAGTACTTTGCAAATAAGGTCAGGATGGAACTGTTGGTTGACAAAACCAATATGATTGCCAATGAGAAGTCATTCTTTACCTCATTTGTGGTACTTTTGGGAAATTCAATCCTTTTGTTAACACGGAGACTTTATAAATTAGAAAAAGCCATTTCTTTGCATTAGTATATAAAGCAAGTAAAATCTGTTCCAGTAATTCCATCGGATATGTTACCATTCTTCATTCCAGCTGCAATTAATAAATGAGCCTGCTGCTTGGTTATTTTTCCCCTTGCATTTTCATGTGTTAGTTCATTCTTACAAATAGCTTGTTACATCATATGAAAGAATATTATAATGGGCTGCATTGTGAGTTTTAAATATCATCAGTTAAAAAAACACATTCCTAAGCAAGTGAAAAGAACACCAAGCAATTGAAAAGAGTGGAGATGCTAAAAAATTCTCAGGCTTGGAGCTCATTGCAATCAGAATTCCACAATTTTTGGAAGGATTACATGGTTTTGTGCTTTAGAGATAACTTTATCTGAAAATGTAAACCAAATGTGACAGGTTAGGGTGGTACTGAGCTCTTCTGGAAGAGGCAAAGCGTAGTGAAATTCCTGATTCGTGTGGAAAGTGATTATTCTTTAGGGAAATAGATGGAAACACATTTTTGCTGGATCGTGTTGAAAATGGAATTGCTACTGCTGTAAAATGCTATGAGTGATGTGAAGGTGGGTTGTGTAAATTTGAAAGCTGAACATCAAATAAACTACAGGAGTCATAGGGTTTTTTCCTTGGAAACAGGGATGACCATTAAGGTTTCTGTTGGTTCTGAACTGTACGTGCATGGCCAGTACCTAAAGTCCTAGCAGGTTTTTCTTTCCTTTGTTCTTTATTTCAACCAAGATTATCTCTGCTGAGGCTGATGGAATCACTCCCACTCTGTGTTTTAAATAAAAGCAAAGTTGGATCTGTGGGGAGCACTGCCTGCATGAGGTGTGGAGGAACAGCTGTATTGTCATGAGTACAAACAAGCAGAGACCTGCAAAATGTCTGTAAATGTAGATCATGGTTTTTCAACAAAAAGTCCTTTCAGTATTAACAAATTCTGGTTTTAGAGGTGTTATCCTTGCTCCTTTATAAAAATATCCATTGTTTAGTTCTTGTTTCAAACATTATGAATTCTCCCAGTGTGGATTATTTACGTAAAATTATTTCAACAACATCTGTGTAAACAGTATTTGTATTCTCTGAATCTTGTGTACACTTCTTCTTTAAAAGATTTCATAGTCTCCCATGTCGTGTACAAAGGGTACATGTTATAACATGTTTTATTCAGACAGATTTAAAGCTCATTGAAAGCATTTGAGAAAGGATTGTTATGCCCTGAGAGTCAGCAGGTGTTACAATATTTGGACATAACTATATGTAGGTAGTACAGCAAAGCCTTTAGTAGGGTGTGAAGTGTGAAATAATTTTTTTCTAAAGTACAGTGATCTGCTGCAGGGCAAACTACATCTACTCACCATGCAAAGAGATAGATTAAATAATGGTCAGCTATGTGCACTTCCTGCATTTCCCAGCTACAGCCACAGAACGTATTTTCAGGAATATATAAATGTGTAGAACACTTGTAAAAGCAGTATGTTGGTATAAGCAAGAGGACTATAAACAAACTTAAGGTGAAGTCATCTTAACAAATTTAATTTATATTAATTACTTGTAAATGAAATCATAGTTGGACCGTGTCGTGTCCATGACCTCTGCAGAAAACGTTTATCTGGCATTTTTGAGCTGAGGTTGTCCGGCAAAAACAGAGGCTTATTGTGCAAATTTAATTTAAGCTATCAACAGCTCTAATGCATCTCACACCAATTCCTTTACAAGACAGTGAATCGCTGTGAAACATAAAGGACCTTTTGCTGTAGTTAGTCATTCTGTCAGGAGATGCCTTCTGAGAACATCACCAGCCTCACCTGCCTTTTGCAGTTAATACAGTGGAGGCACTGACACATTTGTCTGAGGAGGATTCAGAGTTAATTATTGGGCTAGAAAACCTCTTTACACCATTCTGAGCATCTTTTTACCCTTCAAAAGAATTCCTTGTGTAAGTCTCTTGTCAGCAAAGGGGTTGGATGTGGTCTTTGGTGGGTGGTCATGGCTGCTCTCCTCACAAGGCCTTTGCTACACACAGTGTGACCTTAAATTCACCTTAAATCTTATGGCCTGGGAAGAATCATTGGAACGGATAACGGCCATGAGAGAAAGCACCAGAAGTTAACTATTAGTACCAAGGAAGAATACTTACTGAATTTTCTTTTTCTGCACGGTCTAGTTGCAAGAAAGAACAGATGAAAGTGAGAGCTGGTTTTTAGCATGGGAAAAAATAAACACCTTGCTTTGGTTTGGCCTTCTTATGTTAGCTGTGGTCAGCTGTAAAAGTACAGCAATGCAGAGCAGATGTCAAATCTTCACTGATCTCCACTGCCAAGAGAAATCCAAAACCATGCAATTTTCTCCTTTCTCTTGTTTGCACATTTCAGTATAACTCTGTGAAAGAAATAAGACAATCTTTGTTCTGCAGATTTCAGTGTAAATCATTTAAAAATCTTTCAGTGGAAAGGATTAGATATTACCCAAGGGATGCCAGACTCTGACATCCATCTCTCTTCATCTCTCTTGTTCTGTCTCCAAGGTGTATATATATATATATAAAATAATACCACACATTTGGTTTGAGGGCTTTGTTAGCAAAGTACAGGCCCAGTTTCACATTTCCCATAAAAGAAAATGCAGCCTGTTGGTGGTTTAGGACATTTTCTAGCTAAAGCACTCTACAGAGCCTTGCTCCTATCAAGAACTCCATGAGCTGTGTTTGTCTTTGAAGAATAATGTAGGTTTGGAAACAAAAGAACAGGGAGAGAAAAGCACAGAATGTCAATACTGGCTTTTAAAACTTAGATCTTTCTGGGGTTTTTTATTTTGGGGATGAACTTTGTCTTGCTGAGAACATGAAGTTCTTGTAAGAGTTGATGTTCATGCTGAATAACCAGCACTTTTGAAATTCTGACAACTTCTGTTTATGTATCTAATAATGAATGTAGATGTCAATATTGGCATCTTGAAGTTTGATAGCTCTGATATGTCAAATACATTTTCCCGTAGTCCAGTCTGTTTGATTTCTTCATTCGTCATACTTTTAAGGTTAGAAATAATATAATTATGCCAATTTTTATGTGCTTGACTGCATATGTTATAAAAAAGTTAGGGGATTTATAGCTCTTAAAGTCTATAAAGCCCTTTAGGTTAGAGGAAGACAAAGATTTCTGTAATAACTAGGAAAGGTTACAAATTATATTTTCCTTCATGACTATTCATTTTAGTCTGATAGGCATTTGCATTGTTAAAATCTGTTAGAGATCATGTTCTTGGGTACAAAAGGCTGCCTAGTCAGATAATGGAAAACCCATAGTTTATAGCAATGATTCATTCACTAAATTCTTCTGGGTGACTGGTGAGCTGACAAATGTGTTCCCCAGGCTGCTCTTGTAGAAGCGAGTTGGTTGTGGATGCTAAAATCCACACAGGCTTTCCATCTTGGCTGTCCAACCTAACACACAAGCAACCATTATATACTCTGAGGATGGGGATGGATAACACACTCGTGCAAACCCTTGAAATATTCTCAGTCATTGTGGGTAAGGAATAATCCTTTGTATCCTTATTCATGGAAAACTTACTTGGCATTTAATTTTTTTTCACGGCGTTATAATTTTCCTTATGGTCTATCTTTATCTTCCTTGGCTCATAGAGCATCTGTCATGACCAGCAGTAGACTTTGTGAGACTTTATACCAAAATAAAGCAAATAGTGACATTTCATGCAAGTTCGCTGTGAGAGCCCTCCAGTGCAGCCTGAAAGACTCTGTGTAGGCATACTGTGCACGTATTTAAGTCTAATTGCCAATGTCTGCAGGAATCTAAAAAGCAAGCAGAAAGGTGCTCCCCAGGATTATTGACTGCGTATAAAAATGAGTGAAGAAAAGGTAATTTAGATTTCAAGTTGGGTTAACAGATGGATTTACAGTCTGTAGGTGGGAGAAACCAGACTTGAACTTCACCTGTGTTTATATATAATGCTTTTAGTCTAGGCTTAGTCTTGTTTGTCTCCTAAGTTCATCATCTCTTTCCAATTTTAGTTATAAGTGATCAGCCAATTTTGAATCCTTGGATATGTATCAAAATGCTATTTTTAATTTTCTAAAGTACAATGCAGGGTGCTAAATTGTAGGAATGACATTTTAATGGCTCTTCTTGGGAAAAAAAATATGCATCTTCCATCTTTTTCTTGTTTGTGGTTAGAAAATGCTGAAGCAGTTTTGCGTTCTATTAGTTTTGTACTTTTGCAGTTCCAAAGCAGGTTTTGCAGTGCACCCTCCAAGCTCCAGCACATCCATTACTTGCATTTACACTTAATTTAAAGCATCAGGAGTCATGTGAGTCACACGTGTGAATGTTTGTGGATTTAGTAAAATGCTTGCTCATGTGCTCTCCAGAAAAATCATGTCTTTATTTAGGAGTTTTTACGTGTCTGTTCTAAGATTAGTCTTGCCCAAGTGATTTAGGGAGACTTGGGCTCTGTGGGAATTGTTTTCTGTGAGCATGCTGAGAATGCCTTATTTTCCATTTCATCACACTAAATGTCATCTTAGGTTTAATGTGCTGACCAATTAATGACTGTGTTCAGGGTTTTTTCTGTAAAAGTATTATTACAAAGCATGACAAAATAATCGTGTGAAAATGACACTCCAGTGTGACACACACTGTTGCTCAATTCCTTGATTAACAATCAGTCACTGATGACAAACACAATTAATTTTTGCATATATTTTCAGGTTTTTGCTCTCATTTTATATAAAAGTTATTAAAAACCTTTTGTGCTAGTGGCACCATCTTGCTTGAAAGCTTCCCGAAATACAGAAGTCTACCACGAACCCAAAAATTGTATTTATCAGAAAGGTAAAGACAATGATAATTCTATTGAAGTTCTTAGCCATGCCGAGCTTGAATCTCTCCTGGTCATACACAGACGATTTTAAATAGTCTCACTTGTTAGGTCCATTTGAACACTGGTCCTATTATGTATAATCTTATCTTCTGAAAGATGCTTGACAAATTTATCCAGCTACTTCTCTGATTTTGTCAGGTTTTCTTTGAAAGCGCAAATTAGTTGACCTTTAAGTAATATTTTCATTTAATAAATTAATTGTACAATGACTTGTAATAAGCCAAATGAAGCACATTAAATATACACATGATTACAGTCTTAAATAACCTGCCTGCTTCCTTTATCCCATAGACTTGATATAAAATCGATTTAAATCTTCCTTCAGTGGGGCAGGTTTTGTTTTGCTTCACTCTGCGTGAACGGAAAATCACTCAGTGGAAATTAGACCATAGTAATACCAATGTGTGCTGTCACTGATGTCAGAGAGGCCAAGATTTCACCAAATACGTGTGATAAAACACAGCATATTTTTAGAACAGAAATGTTGAGAATTTAAATTCCATTTTAATTGCGTGGTGCAAATCTGAAATAATTCCATTGACCCCAGGAGATCCATTACAGATTTTTATCCGTCTGATCAAAAGTGGACTTTAACCAATGGCTGTAAACTAAAAGAAAATGTAAATTTCTCAAATCTGGTGTTCTGAACAAGAAAGAGACCAAGCTGATGTCTCTAAGTCTTTATTATTCTTGCCTAACCTAAATGACATTTTCGCATGTTTAGATTAAGGTCCCAGATTTGTGTCAAACCTCTGTGATGTCTGTGAGCCTACATCACATGAAATTCTTGCTGTCCCCACACCACAGACCTCTCAGTTACCTCTTTGCTCTCAGTGTTCAGTCCTAGTTTTATAGAACCTTGGATTTCCTTTCCTTTCTCCCATTTTTGAGCCCTTGGTCACTGCGAAGTGAGGAAGCCTCTCCAGCCCCAGCAGGCGTGTGGCCAGCTGGCAAAAAGCTGCTGCTCTTGCTTGGCCTGGGCTTCGCAGGGAATGAGGAACTGCACAGCAGACTGGAACAATTGATAATTCAGCTCCCTCTTGAGTACTCAGCTCGGGCTTGAATCCCTGTATTCCTGCAGTTACCATGGATCTTTCTCCCAGAATGAAGCTAAAGAGAGCAACAAGTTCCAAAATCTCTCCAATGTCTTAGAGGGTTGCTAAGTTTATTTGCATTTCTAAACTGTTTGCTACTCAGTTAAGCCCAAGTTTTTTTGGTTTCTTTTTCTTTTTTTTTCTTTTTTCTTTTTTTCTCCTCAGGGATGATTCAGTATAAAAACATGTTTGTCTGTATTGAGGGGACTCTGTTACACATTTGGGATATGTTGGGATTTTTTTCCCCGTTAACTTCAGTGGAAACAGAATAAAGCCTAAATGGAGATTTTATTGTTGTTGTTGTTGTTGTTTTGTTCTCCATTGTTCTGCTATAGCTTATTTTCTCCACTGTCTCTGTTTTTTTCATGTCTGAACTTGAACTCGCTTGGAGTCAAGTGATGCCCAACTTCTAAATCTGTTCTGAGAGAGTTTGAGATGAGGCAAACAGCATTTGAGTGGAAATGTTATGTCATAGTAACAAATGCCTATGGATTAGTTAGTTTATTTCCAGGACCTCATGGGCTATACATTGCTATTTATAATTTAACTTTCTCAAGCAGCCACGACTGTGTTTATGTTGCCATGGTGTTCCTTGCCATACTTGAGGGTGGATAGTAAATGCTATAATTGAAAATAGATACTCCCACTGAATTAAGGGTAACAGGTGGTTATGTTTTTATTTAATCATGCTGCAAGCATATTACAAGTTAAATGTAGATACCTCTACCCCTGCCTCTTTGCCAAGACATTTTCAGACATGTCAGTTTGTCTTCAGTGGTCAGGACTGGAGTAAACAACATGATTTGTCTTGTGACAGGCCAAGGAACGTCAGTGGCCGTCAATGAGCATCCTCCACTTCAGAAGCAAAAGTTCTTTGGCAGGAGAGAAGGAGCTGCTCTGATGCAGGGGAACGGGTCTCTGTCCCATCCTTCCTCTGGGGACTGAACTCTGGGTAAAGCTCTGATTCCTGGCCAGCATGTGGGGAGCAGCGATTGCTGTTTGCTTGTGATCTCCCCGCATTAGCCCTTTACCTCATCTCAACTCCTCGTTGCCTTCCGTTTTCCACTGAAGTTTTCCAGATTTTCTACGTGGGCAAGACACATCCTAGTAGCACAGCTGTTCAAAGCACCCCCCTCTCACGACCATAAGAATAGCTTTGGATTAAATTTTGTCAACTCCAGTAGAATCAGTTAGATGTTGTACCTATAATACATCATACATGAATCACATAATATATAAATATATGTTTTCACACGTGAATACGTATATATTTTTCCATTCTTCAGACTAAAAAGGCAGAAACACACAGATACTATCCTAAATTATCCTTAACATTTACGTGGGGGGAAAAAAGTGGTGTAGATTTTTCTTCCCAAAATACTCTAAGATGCGAAAATTAAATAACTCAAAATAATTTCACCCTCTGTATTTACTGCAAAAAGCCATGTGCCCAGGAGTATTAAGTAACCAGGTGCACATACTTCAGTCAGGGTAGTGTGGTTATTATCAAAGGCATTTATGAAATATGCGTTAATAGAACCATATCAGGGATGCCTAATTGGTGCAGTTGTGTGAGCAGTGAAGTGCAGAGTGGAGCTTGCTGCCTGAGTTCTGCACAGCAGTCTCGTGTTGAGGATTTTTGTACCTTTTTTTGGAGCAGCCGTCAGATCTTGGTCTTCATTAAGTTTGGCTAATTGGGTCCTCCAATTTTTCATATAGCTATAGGATATAAAATGAATTTTTGGGAGCAGGAGATGTGTGCATACACAGAGTTTTCTCTTTAACTCAGTTCAGGGTTGTTTCTCCATTTTCCTTTTGCATTTTACCATTTTGTAAAGCAAAGCCAAGCAAAATAGTGTTTCATGGATGGTGTGATTTGTCATATTTTGGTTTACATTGACTGGAAATGTTCATGTTATTTAAACCAGTGTCACTTGCTTTGTACACAAGACCAAGAGTCAGAGAATGTCTTAAAGCTTTGCAAGGAGGTCCTTGAGGCCTTTTACAAGCTCCCAGCAACTGCATTCCTTTCCACGGGTTGTTATACTTAACATCTTTGTTTGCAGGCCTTTTCCACAATTTTGGAAGTTAGACTTGCAAATGAAGCGAGCTACTTTAGCTCTCTAGGCTTATGTTATAGGTAGCACTTGATCGAGTTTATTGTTACAGAAAAGCTGAGGACATTCCCTAGGGCCACTCACAAACTTCCATGTAACAGTAAGAGTGCAGTAGAGCATTAGGCTTTGAAGTATTCATGCATATTTAATGGTAAGGGAAGGAGAGAACTCAGCATTGTAGCCAATCCAAACCTTTGACAAAAACAGTGAGTTAAGGGAAAAAAAATTGAGTTCGCAAGATGTTTTTGATCAAAGGAAATAAAAAATGCATTGCTGAAGGTGATTAATGTAGATTAGTAGATCATGTGTATTAAGAACAATGTCATGGATTCACAGATCTAATGGAAATTCAGTCTCAAGCTTTGGTTTTTAATGGCCTCTCTGAGTTCTCCCAGCTCAGCTGTCCCTTCACCTGGTCTTTCTGGAGATGTAGGACTTCTGCTTTGTTTTGGTGCTGGTGCCAAGCCTGAAAGTCCCCGAGTCCTTGTGTAAACCTGTGGTGCTCCGGAGCTGCCCAAATCTCATCTAAATAGATATTGACCTGGAAAAGAACTACCTCACTCTTCTAACTGGTGTAACCTGTGTGGGCACCAGAGCAAGAGTCTGGAGTCAAGCTGCTGCTTCAGCAAGGTCTCCATCAGCCGCAAACCAGAATTTAGTCTTGAAGTTTGCGAAAGCTTTGCCACTGTGCTTTACCAGGCTTCATTTTGTTGAGTTTATATCAGGTTATTCCACACTTTTCTTAAGCAGTTATCTATGAATATTCATTCTTAACAGTCACGATTCTCTGTGTGAAATTGTAGCATGAATTTTTATCTTGGTGTTGATGGGTGGTTCCTGATACTCCCCCCTCCTGCGCCGAGTGTTCATTTCTCTGGTATCTTGCTTCTTAAATCCAGGTTACACCACAGTGAAAATGCTCTTGGTTTAAAACAACATTTTTACCCATTTTGTCAGTTAAAAGAAAACAAGTGAAAAGTAAAGGAACAAGAAAGTATACAGAATGCATTTTTCAGAGAAAGGAATTTAAGTAATAAGGTTTATAGCAATAGAATTCACTTGCTCCGTCAGGAGACATTTAAAAGCATTTTCCAGTTTTTGGAAACTGGAAATATAAGGAAATCATGTAGGAAAAGAAATAAATTTGCTGATTAAATCTTTTATCATACAATCACTGACATAAAAATGACAGAGCTGTTGAGGTACATTTTTGCCTGTCTTATCTTGCAAACCCTTCTTTTACTTTTGGACTTTTGACACCTTCCAGTTAAGAGTTCCGAAGAAAAAGGATTTCTAACTCCATCAACATTTCATCACCTCACTGATTTATGTGTGCAAATTGTTTGCATCTGTCAGATTTAAACAAAAACTGGTTTGGAGGCACAGCAAACTTTGCAAGTTGACATAAAAAGTTCACCTCAGTAAATCAGCTTAAAATGTGGTTCCTTGTGTCCTTTCTGTAGCAAATCAGTGCACTGCATCTGCTTACGATATTCTAGAAAACAGGGGAAGAAAAGTTATATCATCAAAGTCTAAAAGGTGTAGAGCATCAGTAGACTGTTTTTTACGATTTCACATGCCTGCATATTGATGCTAGTTTAAAACGGTTTCTTAGGTGTCAAAGATCGATTATTTCTTCATATGTTGCATTTATACTGATGAAATAAAGAGTTACTGAGTCTTTTCCTGTTAAATCTTTAGCATTTTTTATAAACTCAAAAAATATACAAACTCTTCTGTGAAAGGTTTCTTGACAGAAGCCAGTGTTTCAGCATATCTGTCTAATGAAGCTGCTCGGCGAATGGCTGTCATGAAAATGCAAAGACCTGTGGGTGACATAAAGCCATTCTGACATCCTGAGTACGGGATCCTTTTCAGGCAGACTCTGAACAACTCCACAAATTAATCATTACCTTGAGATAGGATGGCACTGGGATGTGCATTGCATTTTTATAAGAACGAGAAATAACTCGCCCAGGATTGCAGGCACATGTCCTGTATTCCCTGTATTCCTGCACTGCCAGCAGCGGAGGTCTGGTTTCCTCTCAGCTGACCTTCTGGGATGTTCCTCTGTAATTTCACACTGCTCAGCCCTGTGGCCCAGCTGTACCTCTCTGTTTCAGAAGCAGAAGCAGTACCAGAGCTGTGTGACACAGTCTAACCAGCAGGAAACTGGGGGCTCTTTGGTTCCTCTGTGTGTAGGAGACCACGGTGAAGCCTAAGTTTTCATCCCTGAACTCTTCCATCGGTAGTGCTGAGGTGACCCTGTGGTGAATTTGGGCTAAAGAATTTTAAGTTGGTGTCGGAGGTGCTCATTCCCACTAAGGTCGAGGAGATAAAGTTACTGAGCTGTTCATCTAATCAAGAGTTGCTCTCTGAGCCTTGCAGGCTGCGAGTGATCACTGTAACTGTATCCTCTGTGTTCTCGTCTTTTTTCTCTTTGTACTCTCTGTAATACACCTCCCACTCCCTCTTTTAAACCCTTTTTGTAGGAGGTTAATTACAAAAATGTAGCTTTCCATCCTTGTTGGGTTCAAGTTACCTTGAGTTGCTGCAACCATCGTTAATGACTTGTGGAACACTTTCAGACCCAGCACAAATTCCTCTGGGACTTAACTGGTGCCCTCTCTCCGATGTTAAAAATTATTTGTCTATTTATTTGTCTATTTATTTGTCTATTTGTCTATTTATTTGTCTATTTATTATTTAAAATAAATTATTTGTCTATTTATTTTACTTTTTTTATTGCACCTTGTAAACAATGATTTGTCCACGCAAGGACCTGCCTTATGGCAAATTTGTTTCTTTTAGAACATGGGGGAATGTGCTCCCAGGCACATGCTGTGAGTCTTGGGGATGTCCTGTGCAGGGCTAAGAGTTGGACTTGATGATCCTGGTGGGTCCCTTCCAACTCAGCATATGCTGTGATTCTGTGGCCTTGGCAAAATGGGCTTTTGATACTAAATTGCCCCAAATCAGCTGGGTCTGCTCTGGCTGTGTACCTGTTGACCTCTTCCAACACAGATTAACATATGACTTCTCCTTACTAAAGCTGTCTTAAATTTCACTCTGTGTTTATGCATCCAAGCTGTGCTAGTCACACACTTTTTTTTTATTTTTCTTGAGTAATAGGAACCACTCTCGTATGCTCTTTCTCAATTTTCTGTTCAATACATTGAATAGATGATAGCAAATGGAAAGCATCTGAAAAGCAAATTAATACAACTCCTGTCTTACTTGGTGAAAGTATAGAATTATAATTTAATGCCAACACAACATAGTGAATTAATTGTAAATGCAAAGATGCAATCTTTAGAATACCAACTGAGATTTTTTTTTACCATGGCTATTCGCTTTACTGCATGTAAGCACGTAACTTTGGTAGAGGATTTTTGATGACTGTTTTTTAATTCTTATTCATTTAAATAATTGACTATTTGGGGACTGTTTCTTCAAGAAAATCACAGAGGTAGCAATAATGCAAATAGTTAGGATTTCAGGTGGTTTATTAATATTTTTTGCAAGTAATATTTGTCAGTGCACCAGTATTTGCATATTATATTAGAAGTTGTTTTGCCAAGTGCCGGTTGGCAGGATGTCATGTTCCCTGGTTTCCATTTGGAGCTGCGAACTCTTCTGATTGTTTTATCTCTGAAAGGAGTTAACATTTGCTTTATTTTAAATCCTAGCTCTTGTAGGATGCACAGCATCTAAACTCACAGGGACCTGTGCTCCAGGAGACGTTCCTCACTTCGTCACTGCTGGGAGCAAACACTGCTCTGCTGTTGTTTCATCACCACAGCCCTGGTTCATGCCCAGCACACACAGAAATGTCTGTCTTGGAAACAGAGATCAATTTCCATGTGCATGTTTAACTTTGATTTGTAGTTACATTTTCGCTCTAAGCCCCTCCCACTGACTGTAAATCAGTAAGTGAAAAGCACACCGCGTACACGATCTGCAGTCAAGCATTTGATATGCTTGTAATTAATTGACAGCATTCCTGTACATGCTGGTAAGCAAGATTAATGCCCTTCTCAGGTCCCTACACAGTGAAGCCAGTGGGAGTTTCTCTTGTTTTGCATTAAGAATGTAAAAATGTGAACCTTAGAGAGAATCAATGTGGAGCTGTGTGTGACATGCAAGACAATTCTGCACTCTGTAAAACTCTGCTGGCTTTAGGTAAAGTGCTTTGTCTTACTCTCCCACAAAGTACTACGAGTCTTTTTTGCATATGACATTCACATTTATGTGTTCTTTAAACTGTGCTACCAGAGGACCAAATTATGTTAGAAAATTTAAACTGTTTCCTAGGGACTTCTAATAGAATTGTAAACCTGATGATTTGCTAAATTATATATAATATGGACAAAATGGCAGAAGATGAAGCAAGGTTTTTTCTGGTCAGTAGATATCTAGGAGGAATGAGCCTGGCTTGGTAAGTCAGTACATTTTTCTGCTCTAGCATTTGTTGCTTTGCTGCCTCATCTTCTTCAGCAAGTGAGTTAATAGCCAAAAATCTTCTTCATGGAACTACAAAATTACATTGTCCTCTGTTGATATCTGAAATTCTGTCCTCTTCAGGAGAAAATGTGTTTTCCTCATCAGAAAATTAAAACATCCCATGACTACAAGTGCAGGAATCCTGGCAGCCCCAGTTCTGCTCCACATTCAATTAGGAATGACATCAGTAAACTCTGGGACCTTTTTGTTTTGCTGTTTGTGCTCTCCTGTAGTGGCTGCAGTCCTGGAATTGATGGCCCGTGGAAGCTTTTGCTGCCAGGAATGGGGGGAATATGCAAATACAATAATCTTCTGAATCATCTTTAGAAGGCATTGCTGTAGTCTGAGGCAGAGTTATAAACCATCAAAACATGCAAATCACGTTTGCGTGAGTGACACAGTGAGGGTGTCCCTGTGCTTAAGTAGGGCATTACTCAAAATAGTACTATTCCAGCTTTCCATGGGAAAGTACTTTCTGTTCAGTGAGATGTTTTCTTTCTCTACCTAGTCATCAAAAACACCATCAATCCCACTTCCAGTGAGGCAAGCTCCTGTGGAATGTGACATTTGTTATTTCCCTTACCTGATAAGAGCTGTAGACCTAGATTTGTACAGAATGCAACACATACTTTTTTTAAAAAAAATATTTCTTTATGCTTGAAATAGGACTTGTTCAGAAGAACTTAGCACCAAAATTTTGATTTTCTGGCTAGATGCAAGAGAGGTAAATTTATTCTTTCTGTAGTTTTCATGCACCTTAATGCAGAGAAGGAAATACGGGTGAGTTTGTTGGAGTCATGATATAGAGCATGTGGTTGGAAATAATTCAAAGGTAACCTCCTGCTGCTCTGTCTGTTGAAGAAAAGAACATTATTACAGCAGACAACTGTCAGATAAAATTTCAGACTTGATATATTACAGAAATACAATATACTGTGGACGTTGTAATCATGCTACCAATTTAGTGAATGTTTTTGTTGGATTTAACAGCATAAATTAAAATCTGTACAGGATATAAGCATATTATTCACCCAGCTGCTCTCCTGGACCTCCAGGCTTGATCTTCTTTCCTTTGCATGCATGGAATTTGTGCAGGCATCGAGAGTTTCATGCCACTATATAAGGTGGCTGTCAAACAAGATCCAGTGAACAGAGGTGATAGCACTTTTCCCTCTCAGTATCCACAAGAATTGCACACAAATGTATCATTGCTTATCTGCATATAAAGAGAAGCTTTAAAATCTCATAGAACACAGGAAGTGGTGTGTCATTTTTATGTTACTTTACATGGCTTCAGTTTGTGTCCTGTAAAATAAAATGTCCTGATCCTTGCCATTTATTTTTTCAGTTTCTGTGAACTTAACCATTTAGGATGATCCACCGGTTCAGTTTGAAGCACAAAATGGGGTATATTCATGCAAGTATTAGTCCTGGTGTATGTATCGTGATGAACATCAAATTAATAGTTTGAGTCAGGAGGTTAAAAGGAATTTCAAGTGCTGCTTTAATGAGGACAGACAGGAACATCTCTTTGATACCTTGTACTGAATTTAAGCAGTTGCCTATCTGATATACTTTATAGTGGTGCCCGCTCCACTTCCATAATTATGGGCCTGTCAGCATTTCCATTACTAACCCCTATATTACAGCTGAAAATATCACTCCAGGATGAAGTTTTGTACAAAGCCTTTCAGTTGTGAACGAAGAAGCTTTCAAAATTAATTTTGCTGCTTCTCCAATTTAAAAAACGAAGTTTTGCTGTTGCTTGCTCTACCTTGTATTAATGTCTTGTTTTCAGAAAAAAAATCCCAGAGGGTCAAAATGCTGATGTTTGTTTCCTGTAGCGTGAATATAACACATTGAAAAGATAAGAACTGAAAGCTGAATGCTTTTATTTAACCACAAAAAAAAAAGCACAAGCAGGAAAAAGTACATCTGCAAGCTGCCACTCTGAGCTCTGAGCCACCTCACTTCATTTTCACCTGTTTGCAAAGATTTCAGTAGCCTGTACCCTTTTGCATAGATTCCAAAACAGCAGGGAAATTATAATTTTGGTATCAATGTAGACTGATTTAAAAATTGTTATTAAATAGTTCAAGGGCACTTAGAATTAGGAGGTACCAAAATTATTGTTGCCCATACAGTTTTTGTTTGCCTGCTTTTTGAATATACTTTCCGTAAAACTTGTTCCTGAAAAGGCTGGGTGAGGCTGGTGTGAACACCATGTTTTCATGATACAATTTTTTTGTCTTTTTCCAGTAACGTACTACCCATCTCTGAAGCTGGAACCAGTGTCTACCTGGTTTTGAGTGATGCTTATCACTAAAGTGTCTACTTTAGTGAATGTTTACTAAATATTAATCAATTTCTTTTTATTACACTTTTTAAAATGAAAATTCTATAATTTTGCAGATGAGAAAAGTCTGCATTGAGACGATAGTTGAAAATATTCACTTTTTTTGGAATATTTAATGCTTGGAACTTGATTTTTGAGAGTGGAATTGGAAACACAGTTCTCATTGACTTTAGCAATTGGCAGTCTGGTAAATATTTAGCATTTCTCTGAATCAGATCTCTTGTGTCGAGTGGGGTACCAAGATGACAAGGAACAAGAGAATAGCAATTGCTTGTGAAGAATTCGAGATTAAATGATTTGCTTTGTGTTACCTCCATTGCTTAAATGTTGTCATTCCTCATCCTTCTGCATCACGACCAGGCCCTCGTGCTGGTGATGCCCAGAGGATACGAGCTGATGTGGAGTCTTCACTTCATGTGACCTTCAGCTAGCTCTGTTTGCCCTTCCCAGAAAGTTTTTCAGCAGTTCAGCAAATGGAGCAGAAGACCTACGTAAAATCATCCACATTAGTATGCAACTGCCTCGAATAGGGAGAAAAAGTGGTACATGATTATTTAATTGTGCCAGTGTTTAGGTACCCAAGTGCATTTATATCCAATCAGACACCCATCCCTTTCCATAGCTCCTGGCTGCCTGGCTTTACAGGCTGAGTAAGATTTCCTTAAGTGTAGTTTTTGTCTGTAATTATCTTGGGGGATTGTGCAAACTTCTGATAAAAAAAAAGAGCTTTTCTATCATAGAATCGTAGAATGGTTTGGGTTGGAAAGGACCCTTAAAGGTCATGTGGTCCCACCCCCTGCCATGGGCAGGGCCATCATGTGATGTGTGATCATGTGAGCTGCTGGCTCTTATCACCAGGGCTGGAACCTTGGGATGCACTGCACAGGCTGCTGCACTTGAGATAATGGAGAGTAATGGATAAAATGAGCATTTAGAATGTACACAGTGCCATATGATAGAAGAGAATAAGCAACAGAAAAAAATCTGTGATAAAGAACACGAGAAACATATATCCTAAATATAGTAGGATCTGTGAGAGTGTGCAGTAAGAACAGAGTATTTTGATAATTCTTCTGGAAAGCCCTAAAAAGCTTCTTTGAGGATATGGAGCTGTATTTGCAAAGACTTAAATTTAAAGGTTTATATTTAGCCAAGGGATTTTCATGCATAAGTATTTATGCAAAGACTACATGTCTGTTGAATTTCAAGTCCCTTTCCTAGCTCCCTGTAGGCATAAGAGCCTTCTAAAGGAAAAAAATTCTGACATTTATTTCCAATACAATGAATCATTTTTATTTAATAATTGCTATTATTTTTACCAGCAGCTGAAACATTCTGGAGCCATTTTCATTGTGGCTTTCTGAGCCTCAAGTAGACACAGTAAAACATCATGCAACTAAAATTCAGTGGAGTTTTTACCGGCAAGAGAAGAATCTCTTGCAGTGGCAGCTGTTAGCCAGTGACTGGTCATCTGTTACCTTCTCTGCTCATACTTTAGATACAAATCTCTTCAATGTAAGTGGTTCATTTTCATGTTACTGTTACTGATGGTGTGAATTTAAAATACAATTCTGTTAACAGAAAAATGCCACTACGTATTTGCCCAATATGCCTATGTCAGTGTTAAAATAAATAGTTGATGGTAACATAAACTTGTGTTTTGCTTAACTGGCAATGACCTGCTGCAGTATCAACATCATTGTTAGCAGTATAAACAGCTCGTAAATACACAACACATGCACTCAAGTGCCTTCATTGGAATTACTGTCAGAGCAAGACTGGATTAAGTCAAGCTACCAACTGCTTTTGATATTTCAGGCCAGATTCAGCAAGACAGTGGTTGTCTTCAAGTCAAGTACAGATCAGCAGGAGATGAGAAAGGTTATTCGGCTTCAGTTATAAGCTCCTTTATCTTTTGTTCCTAAAGAATAGTAATAAAACAGAAGTTATAGCTAGGAAAAGCTAAGAGGGAGCCAAGAGAACAGGGACAGTCCTGAGGGCAATATTGGGTTGGTTATCTCCCCCTGGATTACCTGCAAACATTGGCCCGAGTGTTGGAAACAATCTCACCATGGGAGCGCAGAGCAGCTCAGCCAAACGAGTGAGCCCACACTGAGCTCACACTGCAGTCCATGTCTGTGTTATTCTTTATTATTTTCATCTTGTTTCACAGGTTAATTATTTTATAGCTCTTAAAACTCATCTTCTTTCAGCATCTTTTTCACATAACCTTCGAAACTGCATCTAATCTTTCATTTCAGGAAAATTTAAGGCAGTTCCACTTCTCTGAGCTTCTCTCTTAGTAACTATTCATACAAATCTTGAGGCTGATGGTGTTCTCTGAGAGGCTGTCTGAGGTGAATTTCTCCTATGTTTTACTGTATTTCTGAAAGGATAAACCAGCACATCTTTGTTCATCGTTTTGAATTCTTGCAGGGGCAATTGCAATTTTAGGCATTTCAATGAAACTGTTGTGACGTGTGGAAAATTGTTTTGAGGATGATACCCAGTGGTAACTGAGAATTCATTTAATGTCACTTTTTCCTTCTGATGTCATCGGAAGAAGAAATGTCAGTCAAGAAATGCCAGTCAGCCTTAAGGAGACATTTGGTCTACGGATGAGTGGAGAGGCAAGCGTGTCTCTGCAAGTTTCCCTTCGGGATTGCATTTCTAGACTTAAGAAAGTGCATCTTGTGCTTCATTGTTGCCCTGAATGTGTGTCCTCACAAAGATGGGACGGTGACACCACAGTGACGTCTGCCAGTTACTCACGTGGCAAAGGTACTAAAATGCAGAAACCCTTTCACGTCATAGTGACTTCACAGGCACCTCAGCTGCAAAGATGAAAGCATCCATTTTGTGAAGGTTGAGAGTCTTGTGACATGAACCTCACCAATAGATGGAAAAGGAAAGGAAAAAAAAGGAACTAAAAATGGAATGGCAAGGAATAGTGTAGTATTTCAGCCCCGCAGGACTGCCTTTAATAGTAAGTGGAAAACCAATGCTAGTTTGATCTTCCTGTTGTAATGAAATTACTGAATTATCCTTTCATGTCCACAGATAAAAATAAAAAAAAGAGAAACTTGATCATTCATAGGCATTTATTGATATGAATGACCTTTAGCCATTCTGGCTGTCTTTGTGTCAGGGCAGTCAGTTGTCGAATAGGTGGGGCTGTCAGGGCTTTGTGGCACGGTCGAGGACTGGAATAACTGTATAAATAGAAGCCTCAAATTCAAACCTTCTGGCTATGGAAGAGTGTGTTGTGTCTCTGTAGCACACATCAGGGCTGAGAGGAAAAACGGAAGGTCTATTTTTAAGAAAAAGAGCCTTCCCAAATTAAGGCAGCTACAGCAAGTTTGGGTCTCCAGTTTTTGGGTTCCGGCACCAAAAGCGAAGTGACTTTCAGGGAGTCACCTGCAGTCAGTGTGTTCTGTACCAGTCCTGAGCTCAGTGCTGCTCAAGCAGTTTCCTAAATTCTGTTAGGAGGCCACCAAGAGCCAGCAGATCCATAATGCTGCATAGTCATCCTTGTTCTCTCTACCCTATTTTGCCCATAAAAAAAGAAATAGAGGAAGGTGGAAGACTGCCATGAGAGCTGGATCTGCTGGATTTGTGCCTTTAGGGGGGACTGTGATGCAGATTTGCTACGTGTGGAATTTTCTGCCTTCATGAAGGCAGCATCGACAGGAAATATAGGAAATACTTTATGAACCCCAGGCTGAAACTCACACTTCATCTTCTCTCTTCCACAAGCTGTAATTCAGGTGCCAGAATGCAAATCTTTTATTTGTTCTCAGTAGCTCAGGAAGAACTGGGCAATGGGAATCCTCTGAGTTGTGAAAGAAGAGCCCTGACCCGTCACTAAATCCAATTGAATTAAACACACAGTTTGCCCTTTTGGGAGGCCTGTTTGGTTGTTGGATCTGAGCTTTTGTATTCTCTGTTGATGGTCATTATGTGTTTGTGTGTTAGAAATTATTGGAAGAATGAGAAAATAAAGCAATAATCAGTCATGCTTGCCAGACTCCGTAGTTTTAATGTCACTAAGTGCCATGGGAAAATGACATGAAAACACTTGTCATCCAGCAGCCCTGAATACAACCTTGCGTCTTTCCTTGCCCTGAAAGAACTTTGTTTATAACACTAACTTCTCTTCTGTGTTTAGACCTCACTTTAAACATCTTAAATATTTTTAAATACTAGTTATTGATTTTGCAATTTGAATTTAAAGAAACAAGTTGGAATAAAAAGTTTCTTCTGATTTTTTCATTTCCCCCTCTTTTTGGTATTAAATACTATTTTTGAGACCACTGCATTATCTGTTCTAGTTTATTGTATACCTGGGGTGCTTTTTCTTTTCTAAAATAACTTCATTTCTGTGTGTTATTTGTTTATTTGGTGTGAGTTATCGGTGATCCAGGTTGTATCAGGTGGCCATGGAGCTAACTCAGAATCATGACAAGAGAACGGACACACGACAGGTTTAGTATGGTCAGCTAGAGTATACAGTGTAGTAAGAATATAGTAGATAGTAGAATATATTCATACATAAACCTTGTGTGCATGGATGGATCCCACTGGAAATGCCGGAATTCTTCCCACGTATTGCCCTGCTTGCCAGCTTTTGTGCTCACAGCAAGATGACCACTTGGCTCCAACAGAAGTAACACCGTGAGCTTCCCACAGAGCTGAACTGGTGGCTGCCTCTCGGGGACAGTTGTGACCAGTTGAGACAGCAAATTGCTCATTACCATCCTTTCAATCAACGAGTAGAATTAGATGCATTAATTTATTCGGGTTTAACTAATTGGCTTCAGCCTGGATAGAAGAAAAGATTAAAGAAGCTCTGTTTAGCCTGGTTGTCTGTGGTGGCTTTGCTAATCCAAGGCTGGGAAGTAGGTGTATCAGATGCTGAGGATCGAGGAAGGTGCAGCTGAGGACTGTTCCACTGTGTAGCTTTAATTTGTGTGTCTGAGGTGCTGGAGACAGTTCAGCCGTGGCAGTGAGGAATTCGGAGTGCCCAGATGGTTATCAGCTTCTCGGGAGAATCCTGCAGTCCATACAGAGCACAAGGCAAAACAATTGCCCAAAAAAAAGGAGAATTTAGGTTTCCAGGTTTGATAATTAACCATTAACCTTCCTTATATGTATTCATTCTGTGAATGAATGTGAGAGACAGAAGAATGGAATATTCTAAAGGTTAACAAGTGGCTGGAAAGTGACAGTGTGGATCCTGCAGGAACAGTTTGCCATGAGCTCCCTCCAAAGCTGTTCCCTGAACTACTTAACTAAAATCTTCCTAGTCAAGCTCCCAGGCCCTGCAAAAAATACCACATGTTAGAGGTTTCACTGTTTTGGTAACACCTATCAGGTAGTGTGACATCCCCTCCTTCCCTTCCACCCCAAAAGTTTTCAAATAAGGGAGAGAGATTTAAAACAAATCTGAGAAACTGTCCACAAGAGCACTCGATTCGTTAGTGAGGAAATTCTTCAACAGGCATTTGCCCAGCCTTTGAGCTGGAGAAATCCCTGAGTATTCCCATTAAAGCATAGCATTATCTTGTTACCAAAGCTGAGAGTTCATAAAGCTTTTAGAATAAAAAAAATTGTCATAAGAATGTTTCACAGTCACAAGCCTGTAGAAATAGTAGAAACAATCTAAACCACTATAAAAGCAATGTTTTAACTTAAAAGTAATGCAGATATGTACTGCTATAATGTTTGACTGAACTATATGCATTTAAAAGTATGTTAGACTAAAATTAGATTACTGACCAACCTGTGAGACCTGTTTGGGCATGGACATTTTTAGTGAGTTTCATTCACGTTTTAATATTTTCTTCCATCTTTTTCCTTAATTATGCCTTTTTGTGTTTCCCAAGGAATAATTTACAGGCACATGACATATGTCAAAGAATTTTCTAAGTTTGTCTGAATTCTTTATTTTTATGAAAAGTAATAAGGAAGGTCAAGCTGTGTTGCCATGCAACAAGTTTGTGGTCTTGCTGTCTTCTCTTTCTGCATGCTATAAAAAAATCAAAAATGTAGGAGATAAAGAGCTTATTGGGTTGCCATTGCTGCAGCAACCACTTCCTCTCTGAGTCTGAACCAATGACAGGAGCGTTTGGGGAGCAGAAGGCCCTGGGTGGCAGGAAAGGAAGCGATGATCTCTTTGTAACTGTATTTTTAGACTCTGGTGAGGAGGGGTTTTTGTTCAGCTTGTGCGTGTGTGGTTTTTGTTCGGGGTTTTGTCAATTGTTGAAGTCTACAGCAGAATGCTTTAGATTAATTCTCTGACTTTTTCCAAACCCAGCTTTTTACAGGGCGTGTGCATTTCAAGTCTTTGAGCTACGTGTTTTCCATTTCAAGCATGAGTCTTAGATAGCAGATTCCAGCCCGGAGTACTCACGTACACGGTGCTCGCGTGACTGTCTCAGAGCACTGTGCTGGTCTGAGGGACTGCAGGAAGAAAACCGGGTTCTCTTTACAGAATCCTTATCTATTTATACATTTTGTTGTTACGGTTTTCAGCTCTATTCCCTGGTGCTACTGTACACCATGAGCTCTTATACCCAAAGGATACGTTCCGAGTGACGCAGCTGGCTCTAACTAATGAGGAAGTGGTTAACTGGAGTAGGGAGTGCAGGAAAGCTGTTTGTTCACTTACGTACAAAGCTCTCCGCAGTCAACAGGAGAGGCTTTCCATCGGACTCAACAGGATCTGTTCCAGCTGAAGTGGCCTTTTGGAAACTTCTTTGTATGTGGAAGTTTCCAAAAGGCCACAACACAAAACAAAATTCTCGTGGCAGAAAGAAAGATATTCCCACTTAGAGGTATTGAGGAACTGATTTATCTGTTACTGGTGGTATTCAAGCTACTTCAGAAGGGTGCACAGTCCAGCACAGGACCAGGAGCTGCTCATTCTTCTGCTGTTCCTGGTGGTCATTACTGCTGGTTTTGGTATCCAAAGGTCAAGGGCAAGGATATCTGTCCTAGAAGAGTGTTTTAGTTCTCTGGTGCCTGGTCAAGGCTCCATTAGTCCCACTGGATTCTCTGAGATGCTGATACCTGCACTGATAAATTGCAGCTGCATAATCAGACTGTAGGTGCCTCTGTGGAATACAGGAATACGTATTTGTTGTATAAGCTTGAGAAACTATGTCGCATTTTACCCAAACATTATCACCCTCTCTAATCTTCCTAAGTATGATGAACCCATGTAATTCTTCTGCATTGGTTAAAATCTGCAGGTTGTAGTTTCCTGCACCTCCCTGTGCACTGTTTCCAGGTTCTGTCCCAGAGGAGATGCTGCGTTTGTGTAATGTTCTAGGCATCCCTTACAGAACACTAAAGCCAGATAAGCACTGGTGGAATGCCCAGTTCTGTGACCCCATCTGGCAAAAACATCTGGAGACCATACAGCTTCACATTCCTGGATTATGATAAAATTCAATTAAGCCTATGGAGTCCCTTGTCAGAAATTCTTTGCCTTCATCCTCCCTTTAGTCTACATGTGTTATTGAAAGAATGTCTGCTGTGGAGGCTTTTCAGTCAGGAATGTGGTCCTTCCTGGAAATTTTGCTTATACTTACGTAAGAGCTTCTGTTCTGTGTAGTGCTGGAAGGCAGCAATTCTGCTCGTCTGTACATCGTCAAAGAACTTGCACCTCCAAGGAGGAGAAGTTTGAAATGAAAGGTTGTGTGCCCTAACTCTAGATAAACACATGAGCACCCTGACCCCTCCAGCGTGTGCACCCCCAGGTGTCACAGCTGCTTTTTGTTCTGCAGCAAAGCCCAGGTTTCCTGCCCGAGAGTTTATTTGGCTGCAGTTTTGATTTTCCATAAGTCAGTAGCAGGCAAACAGATTTCTCCCCTAAATATGCTCCCAACATTTATTACAGATTCATGCATGTAACAGAGGCATAGGTACAAAAGTAGTGAGTTCCTATGGTAGTGATTCATTTCAACATGAGGGAGTTTTGTCACAGATATATAGAGTAGGTACTTAAATTGTAAACGTTTGTTCTAATCAACTAAAATGGAAAAACTGTGTCTTCTTTCAGTACTAGTTTTGAGAGTTCAGTGTATCTCAGTAATCTTGGGAGGAAAGTATGTCTTCATTTCCTTCTTATGCAATTGCTCTCATGTGCTTTCTTCCATCAGATGACTTCAGATAACCTGAATATTTTCATCATCCTGGTCCCTGGGTTAGATGCAGAGATGCAGGAGTGACCTCAACTATTTACAGCACTGGATTCTTTATAATATTATTTTTATCTACAGGATGCAGGAATAAAACAAATGCATTTTAAAAATTAAATTGAAGTCAGTTTTATTTTAGAAGATCAGAAAGTAGGATGAAGTATTTGTGATAATCAAATGAAATATTCTGGACTGTGAATATATTTTTATTTCATTGTAAGTAGCAAACAAAATTTCACTTTCTTCTGAATAAAACAGAAGGCAGATTGGATTTGTCTTGTTCATCTTGTTACTACTAAGTACTAAATTCTGATGCTGTTTTATTCATTGTAGATTGTGCATACTAAGAAAGTTCTCATTTTTTCATATCTATAAGCAGAATTATATTGCCTAAAATGTGTTGTAAGGAACTTCCTTGCCAAAAAATGTAATCGCAGAATTATTCCCTGCTATGATTCTGACAAAAGTTTATGGAATCCTTTGTAGTCTCTTTGGTGCTTCTAAACTCAAAGTTTACTCCATTTTTTTTCTGAAAGCATTGAATTCTCTGCACTTGAAAGTTGATGGTGTTGGTGTGAGAGAGATTTTTTAAGTCATAAAAATGAGTAATTACTGAAGAAGAGTAATTAGAGAAAAGGAGCCTGAGGGGAAAGAAGTTCTACTTAAAAATTAAGCAAATAGCATTAGCCATGCAAAAAGAGAAAATTTCTAAAAGCGTGAATAGATGCACACGTGTTGAGTCCATTTATAGTTAAAGATAAACCTAACTCTTAAGTCTATTTCTGCACTTCATTGAATTTTGAAGGGGTCAAAGGATGTATGAAACTCTGAATGCTCCCAGCTTAAACTGAACGGAATTAAAATAACGAATTTTTTTAAATCTTGCACTTCACAGAAGCCAACCTTCCTGTTCAAAGCCAGCTTTGCAGCCCAGCCCTTTGACGCACTGTGTGGCTGGCTGGCCACAGCACATCCCAGCCCTAATACGTGTTTGATATGTGTGGCACATGAGTTAGTTTCTTCTCTTCCCCTCCTCCCCCTCTAAATCCTGTTTGTTTTATTGGAAAAACAGGTAACAGCTTTTGCTGTCGGGTTTAATAGAGCGAGCTTCTCCATCACCATCACTAGTCCATGGAGAATGTTACATTTCGCTGGGAGTGAGATAGAGTCCTGGGCCACCCCATGTGCAGGGCTCGTGCCTGCTGCTGGAAAGAGATTGGTGACAGGGATCGAGAAGAATGCCCACGCTTTTCCATTCTGACTGTTCTTGGAATATCTGAAATGGAAACAGTGTTTTCCTGGAATATCAGGGAAAGAGTTTATGTCACTGGAAAACCTTTAGTAACCTCTACAAAAGTTATGTTGCAGTTTTACTTCATTTTACTGCATTCTAAGTTAAAATTTTAAGATATTTACTGAACAGCTCCTTGAGCTTCAGGCTTTAAATTAACAACGACCTCATGAATGAATTGTGGCAAACAAAATATGCTTTTGCCTTAGAAAAAGCATCAATAATGTTTGATAGCAAACTGATTGTGCACTGTAAGGCAGAGTGAACTGTGCACGAAAAGCAGGAAGCTGGAGTCAAGGCAGGGCGTGTTTGCAGACAATCAGAGCAGGCACTCATAAATAGGGCTGAGAAGATGTGGAGAGGGGTCGGTGTGCAGTACTGACAGACTGCTCAAGAGACGCAGTAAGTCCGTTTCAGCCATTCTTTGTGCGCGCAGAGGACTTTTGAGACAGCCTCCGGAAATGTCTCTGCATTCCTTGCAGGAAATACATGGATAAATCTACATAATAGAATATCATCGGTATTTATGTACAAAGCACATAGTGTACATGGTTGAAAAATGTAACCAGCTGACTCACTGTAAAATATTGTTAATAAAAACTGATTCTTAAAAATTGTATGAGCTTGTACACTCCAGATAAACAGCTGGCTTTTCTCAATAGCACAGCTGGTGTAGAAGCATAAAATGACTACAATTTGAACAGGACATGAGCTATATTTGGCAAACTATTTGCATGAAAGCTGAACATTTGCAACTTAATTTTCATTTATTTTAATTTTCATTGTACACCTATTACCCAGAGATCTGGACCTGCTCCTGCTGGTTTCAGTATCACTTGTTTAGTTGTAAGCCGTTATGTGCCAGGGTATTGTAAACTTAGAGCAGGCTGTGTTTCTTTAGCTGGAAATACCAGAGGAGGATACTGACTTTCAACATCCAGTGTGTCATTGCTGAACTGTCATTCACGGGAATTTAGGCAGATAAAGTATCTTAAGGATGTAATTTCTTCCTTGAAAAGGCAAAGCAAACATGAAAGCAGTAAGAATGGCACTTCACAGCATGCGAAAGTCAACTGTTCCCACTGCAACTGTTTGTTTGTGAGGCTACAAAAGCATGTTCCCATGAATTTGGGCAACAGTAACGAATACTGCTGATGCAAGTCAGCAGATGTGTATTGCTTTGTGATTCACAGATGCATGCAGGAATTAGTTGAAAGAAAAATTTCAAGCTCAACTCTAAACTCTGACTGGTCAGATTCTTTATATATTACTGCAGGGAGTGACATTTATATCACCAAATAACCTGCATGATTTTCTGGGGCCTCAAATCACAACAGTGAATCATACTAACATTTAGATTTTAGGACCTAGATGTTTGATGTTATTCCTTGATTGATCATTTGTACGGATAAAAACAGATTTCCTTTTGAGGACAGTAATTTAGAAGCCTATCTTTGCTCCTGGAGCTACTTTCTCATATTTGTGCCTCGGGGCCAGCCATTTAAAATACCAGTTCATAAAAACTTCTTTGCACTTAGGATATTTCTGCACAACAAAGAGAATGCAGTGGAAAGGTGCCTGGTTTGCTCTAAACATCTTAGCTTAGAAACAAGAAGTCAAACAATGCCTTAGTGCAGGCTCCACTGCTGTTTGGCCAGGCTGAAGGAGATTTAGGGTCAGGTCAGCAGGCTGGGGATCTCTGCACAGCACTGCGCTGGGCTGTAAGAACACCTCCCTTCTGCCTTCTCTCTTTGCTATTCATGCTCTCCTTGCAGAATTTCCCAAGCAGTCAAACACAGCAGTCCTCTTTTCACAGGACCCTAGCCCACAATGTCATTATTTTACCAGGAAAATCACGATTTTAGGAATATAAACCACTACTTTCACACTGGTAAATTCTGCTACATAAGAGAGACTTCCAGTTCAAATTTACAGTGAGTTTATTTTCTTCCTGCTTTCTTTCCTGCCTCTCTAGGACAGAAGAAGGATTATTTCGATGGCAACATTTATTACTCTGCAGTGGTTACAAGTCTGACTGATCTCCCTCTGAAGCAATGTCCTGCAGTAAAACCTTGAGCTGTTGGTTATCAAGTGATACCCATTTCCATTGCTTGCAAAGTAGTAGCTCTGTGCCCCAGCTGAAACGAAACCAAACCAAATTCCTAATTCCAAAAGCAGCCAAGGAGGAGCCGATACAAACCCACCCATACATGAAAAATCAAATACCAGCACACTGCACGTTCCTCGATTCTTGTTAAAACCAATCTAGGAATGTTAATAACAAGGAAGACAAATCACTTTGTCAGAAGCTGGAGCTTGTGTCATGGAAAAGATTTCCCTGAATTATTGCTAATAGCTATGAATCATCACCTGCAGGAGTTTGGGGATCAGAGGGCACAACCTCGGTGCTCCATCAGCCAGGGCTGTAATTGCCCACACGTGAGGGCTCTGCTGCCACAGCCACACCAGCCTGAGGATGCATCAGGATTCACCCATTCCAGATGAAATGATGTCTAATAATACTAACGTGAAGGATTTTAGTGGGGGAGATAAGAGAAACCACTTCTCTTTAAGTAATTATCGTTTAGAATGAAAAAGAAATTACAGGTGCGTCTTGTGGTAACAGCACTGAGCTGGAATCACTAGATTGAGGCTAAATTCCCTGTTCCACCACAGACATCTTTTTTAAGGTTGATGTATTAATTTCTGTTTCAATTAATCAAACATAAAATAAGGTTAATACTTTCTTTGCCTGTCTTCAGTATCTAACTGGAAGCTTTTCATATCTAGAGCAGTGTAGGGCTTTGGTCTTGATCAGGTCCTGAAAACAATGCCCTCAACATCAAAACAAACACAATAGGAAACCTCAGTGTATCCTCCTAAACAAAGATATTTACTCAAGCAAGTACATTTCCAAACAATTTATTCCAGAGGTAAGATATCTCTGTAAAACTGCTGGGAAGAGATTGCTGGGAGTGACAGGCTGTGCATGTTTGGACAAATAACTTACCTGGGGATCACCATGTTTGTCTCATGGTGGTCCTTTGAGGAATAATCAGAAATTGTTTGAAATAATTCGTAACATGGACAAGCGATGAATAATATTCCTATTAATCTTTTTAGTAAAAACATAAAATTAAGTCCTAGAACACATTCACAAGGAGCACACAGAGCATCTTGCAAAGACTAAGACTTGCAAATAGATCAGAAATATATCAATCAATTTTAAGATTGTTTTCTGTGAATGAGACAGCATTCTATAAATCAGAATTCCTTAATAAAATTGCTACTCTTTTGCCATAATCAATGCCGTTGGGTTCAGTGTAGCTGGACAGATATAACTGATGATGAAGCTGATTCATTGTATTTTCTTGCTAGAAATAAATCTTAACTAAATTGAGGTCGATGACAAAACAACTATTGCCATCAGTGGAGGCAGGGTTGCACCCTTCAGAGCTGCCTTTGTGCATAAGGACAGATCTGTTTCCGTTCAGTTGTTGCTGGTTTTCTTCTTTTTTTTCTGTTTTACCTTTGTAATTTTCTGAGAACAGGACTAGAAGCCACTGGCGTGTTTTGCGTGAACCTGTGTGAGAAATACTTTCCATTGTCAAAATGCAGCTCACCAAACAATCGTTACCTTGAGCAGGCAGAAAACACACTCGGTGTCTTGTGGACTCCAGCTCCTCTCTGCAGGAAGGGATCTCACTACTGGCTTAGAACAAAAAATTGCCCAAATTGAAATGGCAGCACCATCCTTGATGGTTTAGCCTAGTTACAGAGAAGTAAATGTAGATGAAAGGGTTCAACCATTCTTCTGAATATGAGAATTATGTAAGACGGAGCCAGTGATAAATCTGTTACATTTTCTGTGAGCATTCAGATAAGAACTTCAAGGAGTGGTATGAAAATTTCAGATACGAGATCATTATGGCACAATTTCTCCTTAGAGAGAATTTTATTTTTTATATTCCACCTGAAGTTTGAAAGTTTGTACTCTAAGTCTTGTATTAAATCAAAACCTGAGCAATAGGCAGTCAGGCTGAAAAAAATTCAGACATGTTCATACAAAGATTTCTTGTGCAGCTCCCCCGGGAGATGGTGGGAGCTCTACAGGTGAAAGATGGGTGGGGTGGACCCCTTTTAAATTTTTTCATTTTTTTTTCATTTTTTTTTTCCCTCCTATCTGAGGGATAAAAATGCTTCTGGTCTCACTTATAATTTCAATCAAAATCAGATTGACCATCCTTATGCTGTTGCTAACATGAACCTTGTTTCTTGTATGACTAAATCCCAACAGCAAACACCATCTGCCTGTTGAAGGAGCAGGCGAGTCACCACTGAGACAGAGTCTCACTCATTAGGGCTTGGCAAACATCAGGGCCACTACCAAAGCTACTCAGCAATACCCTTAGAAATCTCTAACTCCACATTCTGTGCATTTGTTTATTGAAGTTCTTCCTCTGATATTGAATAAATTGTCCCTTATTAAACTGAAGAATCTACAAAGAGTTTTGCTCCAGATCCAAATTCATATCAGGTGCCATTGTGTGAAGTTTTACTGGATTCCTTGAAACAGTAGACGGTCTTGGAAATCATCTTACAGCTAAGAACACAGAAATTCAGATTGTGATAGGGCAACATAAGTAGTAGTGGCACATCAGTTTACCCTTGCAGAAATAATGTGTATCAATTACTGCTGTTAAATGATTCTTAAGTGTTATTTCTCCACAATATCCATAGGAACTAAGAAAAAGCTGTGACTTTTTATTCAGGCATTTAAATTCCAGCAAGTTCTAAAAGACACATCTTTGCCTTGGATTTTATTCATGTAAATAAAAACATACACTTGAAAAAATGCTATTTTATCTGAAATAATAATTGTGCACTCTTTGGTTTAGTCAAGTACTATTATTTTGGAAGTTAACATTTTCCATTCTGCTCTAGAATGATTTTAACATTTTGTACAGCAGATAGAAACAAATGAATAGCACACAAAAGAGCTAAGTTAGCTGCTTTAGAGTACGCGTACAAATATGTTTCCTTTGCAGAACACCGCTGCTTTCCAGCAGGACTGCCCAGCCACTTCAGTAGTTATGAAAGGTCGGAGAATGGTCTGGGTTGGAAGGGACCTCAAAGCTCATCTTGTTCCAACCCCTGCCGTGGGCAGGGATGTCACTCCCTGGACCAGGCTGCTCAGGGCCCCATCCAAGCTGGCTTCGAAGGTGGATATTTCTACTTGAGTGGTGTCAAATCCGTAGCTCTGGAAAGTCATCGCCTGCAGAAGGCGAGGAGCAGTAGGGTTCCTGCAGGAGAGCTGTCCAGCAGTGGTACCTTCTGTTCCCTTCAGCATCTTCCAAATGGGAGGCACCATGCTGAGCTGCCTTGGATACCTTCTGTGAGATCGTGGGTATGACTGGAATGTGTGTGATTTCGAGCCTCATCAGAGGAGAACCTTCCTTTAGGCACTTGCTGTGCAGCATCTGGAAAGCGGTTGCTGTTTGACGGCACTGACCCTCATCTGCAGAGTGCAGTGGGCACAAGGCTTAGCCGCCTCAAACTTCTGCTCAGATCCATTGACAGTCTTTGGGATCTGATATCTTGCAAGCATTTTATGGTGGGGTGGGTCCATGAATCAATAACAACCTCTGTTCACAAAACGTGGTGTTGTGAGGGCTATCTCAGGTTCACGGTGCTGGAGCAAACGAAGGCATCAGTACAACCCCACAGTTGGGGTTGTCAGTGTGAATGTACATTCATCTTGCTGTTTCTGAGCCAACATTTCCAGCAGAAACCAAGGTGTTTGTATTTGACCATTAAAACTGAGAGCAAAATTGCAAAGGACTACACGGACGTAGGAAATTGATATATGCAATTATGAAACACTTTGCAGAGGTGTCCATGGCAACTAAAATTCATAACTTTATGGGATAACAAAAATCCCAATAGAGATCATGATCGAAATATTGACTTTATGTCAAGCTGTAATTCCTCTCTCTACTCCTCATCTGACCTTTTCATATTCCACAGGATATAAATTACTGACCTCTTCCTTTCCATTAGAAGATAAGACCTTATCACCTTTCCTCTTTTCTGCCATCCTTATCACTCCACAGGCAGTAAGCCTGTGCTCCCAGGTGGTCTAATTGATACATATCTAATTAAAGGCAAAGCATTTTTCTCAACTTGTGTTCAGCTTTGAAGTGTGTTGCTTTGATTTCAGACCTGAAGAACAGCTTCGTGTGCCTGAAAGTTACTCTTTTTCAAACTGTACTAATTGATCAAATCAAATGTACTACCACCTTTGCCTTCCTTGTGCATCAATACATTCATTATTGTTAGAGAAAAAGAGAAGACAATTTGTCATGGATCTAGCTGAAAGCCGTGTGTGAGGTCTGCAGCTCTTCAGAGCATTTGAGATTAGAACAAAACGTTCAAATATGATGAGACGGAGAAAAAGGATTCAGTAGAGACAAAGGTAGAGAAGTGGATTAGCAAGTAAAACAGTGTCAGGACTTACTCTCTTAAATGATCCTTCAAGATGCAAGTTCCAAATTTCTTACCTTCTTGTGGCCTGTTGCTGTAGGGGAATAAATTTGGATTATGTAGAATTGAGGAACTAATATAGGGTGCCCTCCATCCTCCTATTCCTTATCATTTTGTTTAGTAAGACTGTCTTGATGCCAGTTGCTAATAAGGTTTGTGATGGTTTGGGGTTTTTTTCTGAGCTAATTGCTCTTTTGATTTGGGCTTTTTAAAGTATGTAATAGGATTGCTGTTTATAATATGCAATAACCACAAGAATCTCATCGAGTTTTCTGAGGTCAGACTGTCACAATGCTTTTGTTTGCTTATGCAGAGCTAGTACTTGTCAGCTTGTGTGTGGTAGCTCAGCCATTCTCTAAATTAACAGGTTGTTCTTTGTATTTGAAGGCAGATTGATGTGATTGAAGTGATTAGCATGTATCTGCCTAAACAAATTCCTCTGGAGGAGAGAGGCATCCCATCGAGAAAACTGGATAGGTCCAAAGACAGTGTGTTGTAAGAACCCTGGTATGTTCAAGAGTGTGCAGAGGACTTGAGAATAAAATTTCAGACCAGAAAATGACTGGGAAAATACAATTTTACTCTAAAATCTCTGTTAATGAAAGTTCAAGGATGTATTTTTGTTAGATTTCTTTGGAGGCAAAAGCCCTGGTGTAGATAGGAGAGATAGTGAGAAAAAAAATCAAGTGCAACAATTTATTTTTCCATGGTAGCAAAGTTGGGCCAATCCTCACAGTGTTTGGCTTCCCAAGTTATAGGGGAGTCTATAGAAAAACAATCATTAAAGTGTTTAAATACATTTTAATAGTATTTCCAAGTCACTCAAACTTCTTTTTTCAAAGGACTTGGAGTCTACATGGTATTTTTCGTAAGAGCTGGCACTCCTGTTTCTGTGGACCAGCAATAGTTACCCTGAATCTTATCGCAGGGCGTTGTTGTGTTGGCAGGGCAGGAGAATCCTGTGTCCCACAGAACTTTCAGAGTTCACCTGCTGGTTAAAGTCCCTTCACCTTTCAGTATGTGGAAGCACTAGATTAATTGTTTACTTATTCTTAACTGATACACTTACAAATACAAAGTCTAATAACAGAGGACTGGCCTAATTCTTTACATTTGCATGCACACAGGTTTTGTTATTTTTTCCACAAATGATGCCATGGACTTAAAAATGTAATGGGAGGACCCCAAAAATACTGGTTTTCACCTTCAAACTACCTTTTATCTGCACATAGCAGTATATAATTGACTAAGATTGGCTTTTGAATACATGTGTAACATAAAACTAATAGACTTTGTTCTTGGTTTTGCCTTGCAGTACAGAATTGGACAGCTGTACATGATCAGCAAGCACAGCCATGAGCAGAGTGACCGAGGGGAGGGTGTGGAAGTGGTGCACAATGAACCCTATGAAGATCCCAACCACGGCAATGGTCAGCTAACAGAAAAACGTGTCTATCTCAACAGGCAAGTGCAGTAAAACTGTTTCTCCCAGCATGGGCTATAAGAAAAATTTGCAGGGAATGCAGGCAACAGCCTTTCTGTTTCAAAAGAGGATGTTCCCATGAGCACATGCTGCTGCTTGGTAGCCATGGGGAGGTGGGATAGATCAGTGGCTTGGAATAGAGGGGTCAGCTGTTATTCCTCCTAGCTGTTATTCCTTCTGGAGCATCTTCTCCGTGAGAAGGAGTTATAACTTGACGTTAAGGATATACTGAACATCAGAACTTTTGTTTCCTTTTACATTTAATTGTTTGTCCTTTTGTTTTCCAAAATTGTTGAGGAGGGGGAGCCAAAAAATTAAACAACAAAACCAGCAAAGTCCCGCCCTCCAAGAAAAATGAAACCAAACCATTAAAAAGGTTTAAGTTTCTCTCGCCTCATAATCATGTCACAAAGCCAGCATTTTTGCTGACTGTACTTTGCCTCAGCAAAGTTAATTGACATTATGAATGACCATTAGGCCTGTACAATGACAGCCTTCTGGACCACTAGGCTTAAAGACACGGTGGAAAGTCTGGGGTTTTTCTCCCTGAAGTTCCATCATTTCTTCGAGAGAAGTGTTTGTCTTCCTGTGCTGAAATGATACTGCTGAGGATCGATGTCTCCACACTCACGGGCCAGAGATGTTTAGATATATATATTTGTGCAATATGTGATATATTGCACAATCTGTTCCCATTGTTACTACTGCTGATTTAATTGAATACCACTGCTTTTTCTGAAGTTCTTCTTTTCCCCTGGGCCTGTTTCATTTTATTAAACTTGTGCTCTGCAGCGTTTTGGAGTGGGCATACAAACACTACAGGTATTGCTTCTACATTGCAAGTTCCTCCTGCACTGCAAACCTGACATATCTAACCTTAATTCAGGCCAAATTGCATCACCAGTGATGTTACACACACAGACACAAGAGTTCAATAATATATATCTTGCCAACATTTAATATTACCGTGATTGTAAGAGTTCTCTCACAAGCTAGATACAGGACTTGGGAAAAATCAATAAATGTGTTCCCGTTGTAGAGTTCCCACAAGTTGTGGGTCTTTTTAAAATGTTTCTGGATATTTCTTTCCTGCATGTTAAAAACAAGGCTTTAAGCACTGAAGAGCGTATTCAGAACTGCCACTTCAGGGCAATTCAGAATGACCACGAGAACCTAGAAGCCATGTACAAACCATACTTGGGAAGCATGTGATTCCTGGCAGTGCAGGCAATGGAACACGGGATCTTTTAGCCAAAGATGGGTACAAATATTGACAAAGTAGATCTTAGTGCCTACAGCAACTCAGGACAGTTACCTGAAGCTGTGGTGGATGTTCGAAGCCAGGTTCACCAAGTTTAGTGATAATTCTGAATCCTCCATCACCAGATTTGCTATTTGAATCTGGGTGTGGTGTCACAATGCCACCAGATTCTGCGGTACTGTTGAAGCTCTGTGGAAAGGATCAGGAGGTTTTCAGGCTGCTGTGGATTTTGCTGGGAGGCCAGGATATCTCTGGAAGATTTCACTCAAGGACACATGGTTCCATACAAGATGTGCTGGAAACTTCTCCTCTGCCTCTGCCTGCCTTCCTGTGGAACACAACTTCCACCAGCACTGTTCTCTCCCTCAGCCTTTCTTCTTCCTGGATCCACTGCCCTAACAAACTTTGCTTTGCTCTATTTTGATCTGAACTGATATCTCTTAAAGAAATTTGAGACTGAACTCCACCTGGATGGAGGATAAATAAGGAAATAAGGGAAAAAAAAAAAAAGCTAACGTGATCCTCATACCTGTGCTGCTGAAACAGAGATATTATCTTTTCTTTGAGTGGACCTTGGAAGAATTTGTGTGTGTCTGTGACCGGGACTTGCTGGTAATTCTGAGTATAATCTGTGTTTTGCTCATAAAGTTATTTTTTTCAGGATGTGCTGTACTGGTGGGGATAGGTAGACAGACAAATATGCTGAAAACAACAATAACGAAAAAAAGTGCAAAATGAGCAGATGTATGTTTTCTAGTGTCAACGTAACCATAGTTATATTTAGAATTGTTTACTGCCTCTTCTCTCCTGCTGGAGCAATGTTTCCAGAAGCTGAAAGTCTGCATCCTCTGGTATTTATCATTTAGGCATCAGAGTAAAGTTTAGCAGGGGTAAGGGAAGCAGTCATAAAAACAGTGACAGAGGCTGACAAAATAAACAGAAGATCTGATACAGGGAAGTCTATTATGCAGGATGTAAAATGCTGCTTAAAAGTCTGTACACAAGAAAGGTTTATGTAAAGAAAAGAATGCAGTTTTGAGCAATCTCATCAAAGAGCAAAAGTCAATGCACTTGGCTTTGAATCTGTAGATAATGTACTAACGTCTGCATTTTGCCTCTGGACAAATAAAATATTTATATGTAGCTAGATCATGGTTAAATAAGCCTTAATGATCCCAAATGTATTTTCTTCAGAAATTTGCTAATATGGAAAGTTAATTTACTTTCTGCACACAGTTATCTAAACAGAACTATTTCAAACATTTACACTTGGGAAATAGAGGTTTGGAAGCATCTCCTGCAGTTCAGTACAGATTCAGTCCTGGCCTGAGTCCTTTGCTCAAAGCTTTGCCAGACCAACTCCATCTGAAGTGAGTCCCCCAAGAACAGGGATATTTGTGGTGTCCAAGGTCTGCTGGCCTTGGAACAGCTAGGCCTGCATCTTTGTTCCTGGCAGCCTCAGTGCTTATAACTGAAGTCACTAAGAGAGGGTTGAAAGATGAATTATAGTGAATTTGCCTTTTTAAATGTTTCTTTGTTCATCAGTTTGTGGTACCCTCTGTGACCAGAGTGCTGGAAGTGAGAGATCTGAGAGCTATGGTAAAAAAAAGCTGCCACCTTTCCATAGTATTATTGAATTACCCTTTAATGATCCTTCCATAGGGTGTATCCATGTCTTTGATTCCTGATTGTGCTGCTGTTGTACCACTGCATTGGTGAGTCCTCTGGACAGAATGAGCTCTGAGCTGTGACATCAGTTCCATGAATTCTCTTCACTTCTGTTATTTACTTTTCCCATCAGCGAAATGGGACTAATGCTGCCTACCAGCCTCACGAGGTGTTTTGAGTGATCCGTTAATTTTAATATAAAAGCTTCCTACTCAGGAGTTGGTGTTGGTAGTGTGGGAACAGCTGTGTGCCAGGTGAGCTGAGCGTGAGGGTTTCAGTGCTGGCAGGGAATAGGAAGGAAGAAAAAAGAGTCTGTAAGAAGAAATAATGGATTGGGGATTGAAGTGGACTGAAATCCCACATTTCCTCCTGACCTCTTGTTAGAGAGTGCCTCCCTGTGGCTGAGGACACGGTGCCACCGTTACACCTCGTTTGGACTCACCTGCTGAGTGTTGCCAAAGGTTGGAGGCCGTGAATTCTCAGAATGAGCAGCCTCAGTTCAGCCCACTCAGAGGTTTGTGCACTGGCACAGATGTGCTCCCTCTGTGAGGGGAGCACAGCTGAGGCAGAAAATGAAAATACTCTTGGGAAGTCTGGGTGTTGCTGTATCCCCCAAACACCTCGCAAATGATGAGCACATTTGGAAGTATCTTTATTTCTACAATACACATAAGTCATAATATATTCTAATTTTATCTTTTCTTTTTGCTTTCAGCAAACTGCCTAGCTGGGCTAGAGCAGTTGTTCCCAAAATATTTTACGTTACAGAGAAGGCCTGGAATTATTATCCTTATACAATCACAGGTAAGGAATGTGGCAGAAATTATTGCTGCTTTGTGGTTTGGGGATAGTTCAGTTTATCTTCAGAAGATCCAAGTTATATATTGAACTACAAGCACCAAGTCTCTTTAATAACTCCTGCTGAACTGCATCTATTTTTTCACCTTATATTCACTGGTATCAGGAAATGAAGATTATAGACTAAGGATAGGTAAAAACTGGAGTGTTGTATCTATGCAATTTCTTGCAGAGAAAACATCAGGTGCTTGGATTCTGTCTGACTTGTGTCCTTTATTGTCCCTTAGACTTTAGTCAGATATAAATCTGCAGACTATCTGACACAATCATTTTGTTATTAATGTGTGTTTAATGTAAGGATCTTGCATCATTGTTTTATTTCACATTTCTTTTTTTTTTCTTTTCCCTCATTTCTTTTTTTTGCAAATGGACAATTGGAAATCAGAATACACAGTAAGTTTTTCTTCCTCTTTTTATTCTAAAAATAGAAAAATTGGGTAAAATATAGTAGTGGGATCCAATCTGATTCGTTCTAAACATAACTAATTCATAATGCATTCAATAGCGAAACTTTATTTTAGTTATTTGTTTAAGCAATTTAAAGGGAAATTTGAAGTGGCTCTAAGGGGATCCTATATATTTTTTTTTTATAATTTCAAAATAATTTGATATGGTTTTACTTACTGACTGTAAGAAAGAGACGCTTTCATAAAACAGGGTGAGGTTTTTAAGGTTCCAGTGGTTACATGTAGACATGAGAACATTTTATTGTATTTATTGTTTTATTAACTTATAAAATACTCATCTCTGGTATAGTATCTGGGAAACTGTACAATCTGTAGACAAAATTAAAGATAATCTGGGCACAGTGCCCAGAAAAATCAGCTATTCCCTCTCGCAGAGCTAAGGCAAAATATAGCACATAAATCATGAGAAAAATTGTTTAAATGTGCTGGCCTCAATAAAACACAATAAATTTCAGCAGCCTTTGGAAGGTGAGGAGGGGATGGTGAGGAGGTTCCAGGTGAAGGGACCTTTCAGAAACTCCTGCTTTGATTTAGTTTGAACTTCTGACTGCAGATAAAACATAATCCAGATGTTTCTCTTAATTCTGCAGTGCTCAAAATGTTTGTGCAGATTTTTTAAAAGCTCATAAAGCATAAAGAGAAAAAAAAAGATTTTAGTGTGATAAAAAGAAAAAAATAAAGGGACTTAAAGGCTCAGATCTGAAAGCTGGAGACCAAGAGCTGGAACTGTGACGGCCAGGTTTGAAAACCCAAAGCAGCAAACTGTGCTTTTCAATATGTGCTACAGGTACTCAGAATATTTGTTTGATTGTCAGAGGAAACCCAAATGTCCCAAAATGGACAGTAGTGATGAGGGACAGATTCTCAGCTGGTTTTGCCAGTAGAGACTTTCAGTAGGGTCTGTCACAGTTCACGTTAATTAAGGTTTACCTTTGATAGCACATTTAGTTTTAGGCTGGGAAGTTGACATTTGCTGTGTTGCACTGATATCTCTCCATGGTAAATTTCTTCTTTAACCAAAAGCAAATTTGAATCTTTTAACGTGATTTTTTTTTTTCTTTAACTGAAAGAGACGAGTGGGGATGATGCACAGGGTGGTGGCAGACAGAAATATGTATCTAAATTTGAAATGCCACACATTATTAAAACCAAACAGCAGTGCTGTGCTCAGAGAATCTGAATCAGGAGATGATCTCTGATCCGGTGAAACAACACCTGGTGCGGGTCGGAGGAAGGTACAGCTACAGAAATGTTCAAGAGCATCAGCAGAAATGATTGCAGCGTTGAAGAGACATGTAAAGAAAAATTAAATCAGTCCAGAAACGTAGAAGGAAGGCAAAGCAATTACTAAGTGACAGTGTAACTGCCATGGAGAGCTGGGGACTAATTACTCGCCATGGTGCAAGGAAACAGAACTAGAAATACTGGGAGGAGATCAGGGAAACTGTACTTCAGACAAAAATCTAAAACATGTGTTAATGGAGCAGATAGGCTATGAATTTATCTTCATGGAAAACAGAGACAGTGCCTTTGCCTCAAACTGTTGAATCTAGAACAAAAATGTTAAATATACCACTGGGAATAATTGCTATCCTTGTCTGGAATATTTCTCTAAATTTGATCTTCTGTATTCATTAGAGAATTCTGAAAGAAATAATAAGCCCACAGGCATTGCCCAAAATATGTAACATAGCTTGGAAATCCTTCTCTTAAAGATCATAAATTCTCTCTGAAGGGTCTGTGGGACATGGTAAGAGTCAAATTGAGCCTCATTTCAAGGAAAACTCATTCTAAGGGCAGGCAAATAATTGGATAAATAAAGCATAATCTTATCAAGTCGAGTACATACTGCTCTGTGGTATGTTCACACCTTATTAACCTTGTAAGCTCCACTCTAAATAAAGAGAAGGACCTTAAAGGCTCAGGATGTTGTTTCAGTGTGTGTTGGTAATTTGGAAGAGGATGTGAACAGCAGACTGAGCCTTACTGATAGTCTTAAGGTTTTTCAGTTGTAAAATATGAAGGCTGTTGAGAAATTGCATTCAAGCCCATACTCTGGCATGCAGTATGGAATAATTTCATCAGTCTGGTTCTCCTGTGAATATTATGGAATTCATAAATATGACCTTCTTAAGGACCCGAAATTAGGACACCTATGAAAAAATGCTCATCAGCCATTGAAAAATAATTTTCAGAATATTGTTCCATGCAAAGGTTGTATAAAAAGCCAAGAGCAATTGGATGCATGAAAACAGGAGTGGAAATTATGCTGTCATGATGTTAGTCCTCTGTAATCTGGATCCAGTTATGATGGCATCTGCTTTAAGCAATGGTATTTGTTACACAGCAACCCCCTAAATCTGACAGCAAACAGCACGTCTGCTACTGGGTATTGAGAACCATGTTAACAGCATGTAAAGCAACTGACGCACTTGAGATAACGAGTTTAGCAGAACTATTGCACAAGTGATGCTTTTGTGGGGTGTAATTTGTGCTCTAGGGTCATGACAGGAGAGCATTTGCAAATGTACCTGGTTAAAGCTGCCGTACAAAAGACTTCCTATCAGGAAAATGACACATGGGGACTGTCCCAAGAAGTGCTGTATCAGAGCTGGAGCTAATCCTTGAAAGCTTCCTGCTGACATTGAGAGGGAGGAGGAAGTCGAAAAAACACTGTCAAAGCTGAAGCCAAAGGAAGTCATCCAGATTTGGGAGTACTATTTAGGGAATAAGATATTCCTGTAGAGTTCAAAGTTTTAGTGGCTGGGGCGTTACTTCAGAACTGTATGTGAGAAAGTGTCTTCAAGTTAGACAGGAGCTGCTTTGGTTTTGATCTTGTCATTAGAAACCTGACCAGATATCTTGCTGAAATACATGTTTCGGTTTTATCTGTAAATCCATTTAATATTGTGATTAGGTTGATGTTAAGATGATAAATCTGGGATACTGTATTTAGGATGCAGCAGAAAGGGAGCCCTATAGGAGTAACTCCAGTGGATAACTCCATCAGCAATTCCAGGACTTGGGTATGGTCAGGTGTCTCCTGCCCAGCTACTGCTCCTGGGGAATGGGTGCTGCTAGCTGCTGGCTTTGGAAAGAATTCCTTTGCTGGTCAGGGGCTGGGGCCTTTTTCACTTGGAGGATGGAGGAAAGATGCCTTGCAGCTCTCAACAACCCCTTGTGTGCCAGCTTATCATAGCCTTTGCAAATATGTATCTTTAGTGGAAAATATTTATGCTATTCACAGTGGCAAGAACAACTGAACTTTCAGGAGGCTTTGTTATTTTTCTTTCTGAGGTTGCCCAGCCAGATTAGAAATAATTAACTAGAAAGCAAACTTGTGTCTATTGCAAACCAAATGAAAAAGAATTGCATAGAACTAAGTTTCTTTACCTGCACTGGGATATTGTTAGAAAATAAACAGCACAGAGCAAATATCCATTCGACCTGCTCAAGTGACAGTGGAGATTCTGGACAAAAAAAGAGAGGAGCCTCAAGCAAACAAATAATCAGATCATGAATGTTGGGTGACCAGACCATGGTACAGAATCTTCATGTGGTCAAAGTACACTGAAAATGAGCCAAACAAAGTTTAGCTCTCAAGGTGGAGTACAAAGAGGTTAGGAAAAATACAAGGAGAATTTGAGCAAACTCTTCCGAGTTTGAAGGTGCAGTTCAAGTGTTTACCAGAGATCAGTTCAAATAGATTTGCCACCTGATCTGAACAGCTTTGGTGTTGTTAGCAATATTTCAGTTCTGGGGCTGAAATTTAAAAACAGCTGGATAATTTTTTTTTTTTGCATAGTTTATGGACAATTGTTAGTTTCACAATTATATAGACAAAACAAACACTAAAATGGCATTGTTTGCTCTGTGCAAGGAGGAAGAGCATTCCTTCAACATGCCAAAGTCTCAAATTAACTTATGAATAGAATATAAATTCAGAATATTTATGAAAAACAGTTATGGAACAGAAAGCAGGAGACAACAATTCCTTTGATGATTTATCACAATGACATTTATTCTTCTACAGCAAATGACTGAGGAAAATAAAATTATGTCATCTGGTATGTGTCAAGGCCCCAGAGTGAGAGCTGCTAAATGGTCCATTACTGACCTGCTGGTTTCTGATTACTTTTGAGAACAGGCATGTTTTGTGCTTCACTTAGCTGCTGGTTTATCCATGAAGTAAATTATCTGGAAGGAATGTTTTTGTATTGTTATTTTTATAATGAGATGACTTGAGAAGGAAAACAGTTGTTTCAGATAAACATTGCTGTAGAGTTTTTTCCTGAGTTCTCTTTATCTGAAAAAATTGAAATTTGGATGTAACTCCTCAGTCTTCAGTGCAGAATCTTTTCTGCAGCTTGAGGATTTGAAGAGTCTGCATCAAAAATGCAGCAGAATCTGTACTGCAGGATTGGAGCCTCATGCAAAGTTTCTACCAGCATCCTCCCATCTTACCCCCCCAGCTCAGACAACAGGCTCACTGGTGCCATTGTCCTAGGAAAACACAGATTTATTTCCCTTAGGGGTTCTAGCAAAAGGAAGGACCTCTGTAGTATTTATAAGAAACAAATAATACATTTTTTAGAGAGCTGCAAACCTGTATTCTCATTTAATAGCTTAATGCCATCGAAACGAGTAACTCAAACTGCTTGGGAGAATTCCCTTTTTCCAGCACTGGCTATTCCAGAGCAATCCAGCCCCCTCTCTGATGGATGGGACTGTCATTTCCCCTTGTGCACGCTGCTTTTCACTTCCCTTCTTCTTCAATAAGCAGGTTACTGTTCCCATGTATCAAAGAAAGAGATCCTAAGGTTAGGCAAAGCCAGAGGTAAGAGTTTTATAGTGGTTGGAGGCAACTTGTTAGTCATCATTCCATCTTCAGGTTATTGTATGCAATACAAACAGTGGTCTTCTTTCTCAGCTTGTTTATGAGAGTTTTGCTCCCTTGTTTATTTTCAAGCCCTGTTTTTGCATTGTTCTTTTCCTTTCCACTCAACAGCACTTTTGTTTGCTGTTTGCCACCTTCCTGTGCTTATCTTGCTTTCCAAATTCTCCTCCCTCTCACTGAGTCACATCTCCCAAATGCTGCCATCACCCTGCCCAGCCCTTTCCGTCTATTCTCTTCCAGCCTTGTCACCCTGATTGATGCTGGTTTGTGCTGTGGGTGACCTGATCACACCGCGCCTCTGGGGGCTCGCGTGCAGAGCTGCCTGGAGCAGTCTGAAGGGACCTAATAACGTGGTGGCCATTTTCCAAAAGACATTGAATATTCCATCACCCCGTAGTCCCACATCCCCTTTGTCTGTTACAGCGAAGCTGGGACTCCATTTCTCTTTCCCAGGTTCTTGATCTTCAATAAAGAAATGCTGTTATTACCCTCTGAGTACCAAAACAGTGCCCAAAAATTTTGAATTTAAAGGATATGATATCTGGAAGTTACCCTATGGAAAAGATTTCATTTGCTTGAACACTCTCACCTCATTGTAGCAGTCAGTGTGTTCTTTGTCTGTAGGCTCCATGGAGATTGCTCCCTCAAGGATCCAGTTCCACCTGTGTTGTCAAAATAATGCATATGTGACCATATAAAAAAAATCATCAGTCTGAGAAGTGGTGGAAGATGAGAGAGAACATTTACATGCAATGTCTGCCTTGCCGGGCTTTCATGTTAAGGTTTAGGGGAATATGCTTCTGCTGTTTAAAAAAAAAAAAAAGTGGGATTAATTTTTACTGTACAGATATAACTGCCAAGGATTGTGGATTAATATTCACAAGGAGCAGGAGAGGTGAAGAGCAAGGATGAGGTCTCTAGCAGGTCTTTGAACATTCTGCAGGCAGAAACCACATGGAAAATGAAACCAGCTGCAACAGTATTGATGAACTGGCAGCACTCACACAAAGCAGGTTCCAGAGGGTGAAGAAACCTCTCTCAGACCAACATATTTGCTGACAACTCCAGTAATTCCCACAGCCGCCTCAGGTGTAATTACTACGCAGAGGTTAATTTGACAGTCCTCTCCACTGAATGATTGTCACACACACCGTATGTTTGACTGTCTCTTTAAGACTTTGGCGAGTGTTTTGGCACACTTCGGTTCTACCCTGTTCTTGTAAGTGTTGCTTATTGCTATGGCAACACTAATCAATCATCATGCTAAAAATAGGCCTTTCGTTTTTCAAGAGGTTATATGTAGGGAATTGCAAATGCAACTGCGGGCTGTGCTTTCCATATGCTGCTTTCATTCCCCTCGTTCTGACACGGACATACCCCTGCTCACGGCTGGTAATTACTGGGACACACTCCTGTTACTGCACTGGGTGCTCTCTTGAGCCTTAAACCTCTCCTGGTTCTTCCAAAGTTGAGGTGCCAAATATAGAAAGTTTAGGAAAACAAACAAAAACCCCAGAATATTCCCGTTACTTGTTATTGAGTGTCACAGGTGTGCTGGGGTATAACAATTTTTAAGGGAGTTTATAAGACGTCTGAAAAATCTGGAGGTGACAATACCTAAGATGCCTCCTCTGAGAGCTTTACACAAAGAAACCTTGTCATTGGAGACACTATGACGGAAGATTCTGTAGAACTTAAGTTTAATTTCAAGTTAAAGATTGAATTTGCCACTATTTTATTCCCAAGAGGAACGTTGCAAGCTGTAGAGGTAGTGAAATGGAGAGCTGGAAAAAGTGCCCTGTGCATTCCTGTGTGTGCTCGGGATCGATCGCCTCCAGGTCAGCGCTGGAAGAACACGGGCCCCAGAGGAGGCACAGCAGAAAGGGAGTGGTGCTCAGAAGAAACTAAGAATCTCCTGAAAGCTTTATTACCTAGTATTCACTCCCCAGTTTGATTCTGACTGTTGCGTAACAATTTTAATCCCCAGTTAAGTAAATACGTGGCCACTTGAGGGGAAAAAACCCAACTTTTTGCATGATGAATAATAGTCTTTTGAATGATGCATAAACAGTTTGCTGGTTCTGCCAGAGCCCTCTGCCAATTAGTCAGAGTGCAGCTGATGAATCATGAGACACATTCTGTGAAATGTTCGAAAATTTGGACCCTGCGAAGTGTTCCTGTAAGGCAGCGAGACCCCCCACAGCTGCTGGGGCAGTGGTTGCCAGCCAGTTGAGTTTCTGAGAGAGATTTTTGCGGTGGAGGACTTTCTGGTGAATTTGAATTTTCATTTGGGGTAAACCCATGTTACCATTTATAATCTCACTTCTCCTTCATACTAAACACACGGGGAGGCTGCCTGTGGGTGGCTTTACAGAAAGTGGCTCTCTAATGAGGTGGCTTGAGGTAAATGGCACTTACCATTCTTCTATGCTATTCTAAGGATACTTGGTCTTTTCTTAACGTTTCTTTTTTTAAATACAAGGTTAGAAGATCCCTTGTTTTTATTAGAGTTGTGATTCTGGGTCGCAGGAATCAACAGCTAGACTCAGACAGTGCCTTGCTGAGCTGCTCCAGGCAGCCCAATGCAGCCTCACGTTCAATACATGGACCGGTGACATTTTGGTGTCATGACCTGACCCATTGCTGGCAACCTCTGGACAGTGATTGAAAATGGCAGGCATTTCTTTAATACCAAGGTGAAAGGGAAATCTGGCATTTGGCTTTATTCATAATTTCCTCTGAAAGTGCAGCTGTGCTTCAGATCAACAGCACGAAGGGGGTTTTGCCTTCCATGGCACCAGAACCTTATTTTGAGGAAATTCTCTCACTTGTTTTTCGGACGAGGGTTGATTCTAGATGTGCTTATTGATGGTGGATAGCCTGTGATCAGAAGAAGACTGAACAATGACTTGTTGGGTGATACCCATTGAAGGAGGAATGTGTTTGCCGCAGTCTCCAAGGAGCTGCCTTCTCGTTTCAGTTGTTGCACTACACCTGGCCTCCTAAATCCCCTCTTCCCTTGCTCACCAGCCCCTCCCTTAGAAGAACTCTCCGAGTGTTTTCAAGCCTGAACTTGGACCAACAGCAGTGTGAACACTGAGGCGTCCAAACATCCTCATTGTATAACCTGCATGTACAGCCCATGAAAGAGTCATTTGCCATAGGGGATCAGTGATGCATCGCACAAGGAACTGGCAGTTAATGCAAGGAAAGGCTTGGTGACTAATAGGAAAGATGCTGAACTAATGTCCTTTAGAGCTGGTTAGACAGCTGCTCTAGCTGCCTGTCTGAAAACTTGCTTTGAAAGAAGAACTGTGAAATGATAAATAAAATATATTTGAAATATTTATTCTGATGGAATTATGTTACCTAGTATTACAAATTCTAGTCTTCGTAAACCAACTAAGCTAAGCAATCCTCACAAAAATAAATTTATTCCCATGTAAATACAGAATATTGATCTTTAACAGAAAAGCATTGGTGCATTCTTATTTTTTTGCATTATTATCTAAAGATTTATTTTGATTTAGTATAAAGGGATTTTCACAGGGGATCATAATCCATCTTAATTTCATTAATGGGAAACTATGCTAAAATTCATTTCTCACTGAGACACACATGAAAGCATTGCTGTCTGTTTGGTCAGGACCTGCATCTGGTGAAGTGTCCTTGGGTTATTTTATATGAGGGATAGGCTGGTCTGTGATGAGGGGTATCAAGGTGCTCTCAAGATCTTAATGAGTTGAATTTCTAACAAGACATTCAGGATATTCATACTCTTGGGCATAGTGAGCATGAAAACCATTGCATCTAATTATTCCAATGCTTATACTGATTTATTTATACCTTCATTATGGTTTTCAGCTTTTAGATAGAATCTCTGCATCCCTCCAGAATCACCAAACCTTTCAGGTTTACGTTCTGTGAACATTTAGTCTTTTTCTTGAAGTAATCTGAAAAAAATAAGAAAGCTGATACCAAAAGGGATGAGCTGAATGTGTCAGCTGATGAAGCAAGGCATATTTTTTGTGTTAAACATACTTTTCTTTTGTTGCAGTGTTCGTTTTTGCCTAAATTCTCCATTCATATAGAGACAAAATATGAGGACAACAAAGGAAGCAATGACAGTGTAAGTATTACACCTTGTGCAAAAATTGATTTAATCCTCTTTGTTAACCACAGTCTGTGTCTGGGGCCTGAAGTTCTCTCAGTTTGGGAAAAAGGCCCCACCAAACTTGTGCCTTTGCCCCTCCCTGGGTGTCCTGGTCTTGAGCAGCTGCAGAGGAGTTAGCCCTGAAGCACCAGGAGATGAAAGATCTGTGTGCACACCTTCCCTTCTGCCTCTCCTATTCTACTTGTTCCTTCTCTAAACACAACATAATTTACATATGTGAACTTAGTCCTGATGAACATTTATGGAAAGTAAAGAAAAGATGACTGTTTTTTTTTCTTTGTGTGTGTGTGTGTGATTGTATTCCACTTTATGTGTTTCACATTATTATCTCTGAATAAAGGGTGTCGAATTCCAAGGAGCTGTCAGGAAGAACAAACAGGAAACGTAACAATGGTCAGAGATGAGAGACCTCAGTAAACAGCTTCGGGAGAACAATGGCTGTGCACTTAGGTGATGCTTTTGGCAGTCACTTACCCGAAGTTTAAAAGTTTTCAGAGTTAGAGCTTAGAGATGAGAAGGACGATTGACTGTAAAATCAGCTTTGGAGGAAGGGGAGGAGTGAGCGGCCAGCAGCTGCTGGTCAGAGAGGCTCAGGAGCAGAAGGCAGGAGGTCAGTCAGACTTTGTTGTCCAGACAGAGAGCAAAGCAGAGTCATACACCTTGCAAAAAAAGAGAATAACTTTCAATAAAGCCCAACATGTAAAGATTGAACCCTTGGGTTCATACACAAGTATGTTTCTCCCTGTTTCATTTTGGTATGCATTGGCTGCAGACTTATGGGAAGAAGTTTCTTGTAGGCACGAAATAAAGTTTAAATGTCTGGAAATTTGATCTGTAATACAGAGACCCAATGAAGGGGTGTTTGAACTCATTCTTGAGAAGGAAAAAGGCAGTCAAGCAGATTTTAAGGGATCTGAGCACAGCCTTCCTGTGTTTGGGGGTGTCCCTCCAGCAGCCTTGGTAAGAGGAAGGTGTTCTGTTCTCCAGGTGGGAGGTACATTTCCCTCAGCCCCCTGGGGCTGCCTGTTCATGAGGCTGACAGCTGTTGCACTGCTTATGGCAGAATAATTACATGTACAAGCACAAGGTGGAATTCGGAATAATGCTTTTGGCATGCAGACACTTTCCCAGTGGGAACATCACAGAAATCATCTATTAGCCACCAGATACCAACCACTCACAGTCACTGCTACTCTGAGCCAGATCAGCGAGTGAGTTAAAAAGCCGTGTATTACATTACCAGCTAGATGAACATTGTGTAATTTATGCACTTTTTCATGTTCTCTTCTGCTTTTTGGCAGCACTTTAATTCAGAGCAAACCCACACCTTTGGTTTTGGGAGGGTGCAGACTAATTTTCTGGTGCATTATAATGTCAGCAGTGAGCAGACCTGATCTGGGCTGCTGTCTGACAGAGGAAGAACTGAAGCTATTTAAGCAGAGTGAATTCTTTCAGTGTGTCAGCTTGTGGCTAAAATACTGTGAATCAAGCCCTGAACAGTATCCAGCCAGGGAATTTAGATGAAAGTGGCACAGAGGGGGGATACTCCAGTGATGTAAATCAAAGAAACTCTATTCTGCTTGAATCCAGCTCTTCCAACGTCATTTTTACCAGAGTGCCAGTGGGGTAATATCATATTACCTTTCTATTGCAGCATCTGAGTCACAGACTAAGCCAGTGTTTGCCTAGATTAAGAGATTTCACTGACCCTTACTTGAACTGAGGAGGAGAAAGAGCAGCTGAATTAGAGGCTTGCACTCCAGCCCTAATTTCCCTGATTTTGTAATTCTGAGAGCTATGCTGCTCACTGGTGTGAACACAATAAACCAATGGAAGAGCGACATTTTTGTGGTCCCATGACCTTGATCTGGGGCCACAGACGTGACTGGTACAGCACTGAAATGCTGGAAGGTTCGTAAATATAGAGAGGCTTCTTTTAATCCAAACACCTTGGAACTAGGAGCAGGAGGCAGCCTCATTTCCATTACTCAGTGGGCAGGCTTAAACTTCCCTTAAGAACTTGCAAAGTGCATTTCTCCTTTGTGTCAGACGAGTTTAGATTAAATGTCACTGTTTGTCTGGCTAGAAAACAACAGGAAGCATAGCATCCATTCCTATAGATTTCCAGAGATACACTGTATTTTCCTTCATTGCGACTATCAGCCTTGTCTGATGAAGAAATAATTAATCCAAAAAATGCTTCTGTAAATTTTGCAGTTGTAATGCAAAATAGACTGAATGAATATTAATGTTACAGTAATGAGGGCAATAATGCAAGTCTGATTTTAACTCAGTTTTTTTTCAATGTATTTTTTTAGATCATACAGGTTTTTTGAAATCTTTGCACTCTGATCTATTCTTCATTTGCATACTGTCTGATAAAGTAGATATTGATTGTGAAAGCAATACTTAGATATAAGGATTCTAAAACTAATTCCATTGATCCATGGAAGAAAGCAATATAAATGGTCTTGGATTCCTGTCATTTGGTAGGCTGGTATGTTACTAGAATTATTTTATTTAACATGTTGCATTGTCTGGTATAATTCTATCTAATTATTGCAGTATATCTTGATGCAAAGTTCCTACTGATTTTTCTTCCCATTTGGCATGGTAGAAGATACTGGTGATACTAGTGAAAGATGATATCTGCTCTGGAACCTGATTTTTCTATGTCTAAGACTTCATTATATTTTTAATCTATTTTAAATGTATTGAAGCATTCTTGTTCCAATCTGTCAAAGTTTGCAGTTGATTTGCACAAATATAAACACTGACAGAAAGAACAATGGAAAATAAATGTCTTTCTTTAGGTAACCTTGTGTAGTAGTGCAGAACCATAAGTCCATTGAGCTGTGATTTCAGTGCTCAGAGCAGCTGATTTTGATGTATCCCATGTAGATGTTCCATGGCAACTCTACCCTTAGAAAAACAGAGCCAGTGTTGGATGAACATGTGACTACATCAAATATTGTCCCTGCTACCCTGCAGCTTTATACCTTCATTAACACTGCCAGAAACTGGACCAGTGAGTCAGGCCAGTCAGTGTTTCCTCTTGCAGGTCTTTTTAAAAGTCAAATTCTTAAAGGGAAATTTTATTTTGATTTTACTTTTATTTTAAATTACAAAATAGAATTTCTAAAAATTAGAATGTTTTGTGAGATGTAAATTACACGGGAGGTGACATCTGTATAGTCCATGAAAATATTGCTTCCCTTTGCATCCTGAGCTGCTTCCATTGGGCAGGGTGGCATTGGGCAGTGCTGGGCAGGGGGAAATGCAGGTGCCTAGAGCCAACAGCCTCAGTGAGCACAGACCAGTGCAAAAGGAAACAGTAATCACACCCTTTTCCTATATGGAAAATGAGCACTTGGGGAATTTGACTATAGATAAAAAAAGTCTGTATTTTGAATATTAAAATCATAAGGTACATCCGAGATGTTATGGTTGAATGAAATGGTAGAAATCCGGGCAGCAGGGTGAGTTACTGCTTGTGTGTCAATAAATGGGGTGTGTGCTTTCCATGAGAAGACTTCCTTAAGCTCTTTTTTTATTTGGACAGGTATTTTCTCTCAGCAGTCCATTGGCTGGTCAGTATTTGTGTCACAAAGGGCTAATTTAGCCGAACTGCTGTCTTGCTCTCACTTCTCTCCTATCTCTTTTTCCTGCTATTTCAGTGTACACTACAGACACACGTTTTGGGTTTTCCCCTTGCAGTGGGGAGTGCACCGGCTGTGCACTGCAGTCAGCTGTGCTGCTTGCAGGGACCCTCCCTACGGCTCCAGTGGCTGCTGGAATCAATGCCCAGCCACGTCGCACACGGCAGCGCCGTGCTGTCCCTGCACGTCACGCCCCAGTACTGGGCAAAATGTCTGCAAAGCAGCTGAAGGTAGAGGAAAGGCAAAGTGGGGACAGACGCTGCTCGAGCAAATCACTGAATCACAGAGACATTCAATTTTCCTATTTGTTGCACAAGGATCATTATGTTTGACTGATTTCTGTTGGTTTGTTTTGTTTTGTTTTTTAGTCGCAGAATTAATTGCTGCTGATATTTGGGCAGTGATTTTTTGCCATCTGATGGTGTCTGGGGAAAGCAAAAAAGCACAGCTTGTCAAATAATTCAAAGGTTGTCAATAATGAAAATTCACTGTATGTAAAACTTCCAGTGCCTTGCTTTTTGCAGCATAACATTTTTCTTTGGAAAACTCAGTGGCTGGATCTCGATTATGAAACTAAAGTAAAATAAATTTTAGGTATGGCAGCTAACAAGAAAATCCATTTTTAGTTTGGTTGAGCTTAGGGTGGTTTTTTCCTCTGCTTTTGTCTCCTATCTTAGTAATGTGGAACTAGGTTGTAACAAACTTGAATATAGCACATGGAAATTAAATGTAAATTCACTGTTTAAGGCAACTGCCATGAAACACTGATTTCAGTTGAAAAGGATTCAGCTGTGCCCTGGTTTAGCCTCACTGCACTGCAGGATCTCATTCTGCAAACTGTCGAAAGGATTGCTGGGCATCACTCAAAATATGGCAAAGTCAAGGCAAGGGACACTTTTAGGGTGATTTTATTTGCACCTGGACTTTTCCTGTATGATGGTATTGAGCATCCCATAATTTGCAATGAAAAAAAATCATGATTTTGTGAAGCATTTCCCCCTCTAAGAAGTCTCAAAAGATAAAGGCAGACAAGTGGAAAGGTTAGTCTGAAATTCCTCCTGAGGGAAGAGCTCTCTTTGTTGAACTGCAGATCGTGTGTCCCAAGCACATATGGCTATCGCAGAACATATGCCAAGGCCCACACTGACAGAGTGTGAACAAGTGATATGGTTGTGCCTCTACTTTTTGATTTTTCTAAATGAACTACTGAAGTTAGTCAGTAAATCTGGCACTTGAACTAAATGTGACTTAAAAAATCTAATCCCAGTAAATATTATAGATTGTCTATTGCGGTCTTGGAAGCATAGCTACTTTGACATAATTACATAAAAACCCAGTTCTCTGTCCAGAAAGTACAAATCTTAATGAGATATTTTATAAGAGACGGAATAATAGGGGAGTCATGACATGGAGATCAAAAGGAGCAGGGAGCAAGGCTGCAGATAAATATGTAACTGCCTCTCCCGCTCTGTGGCACACAGGGATATTCCCAGCCAGTTCAGGGAGCCAGATTTTCTGTTCTCCAAGAGAGATTCAATCTTTTGCCATAGAAAAATTGCTCCCAATTATGTGTGTCCACATAAATAGTTTTATCCAGTGAATAGGTTTGAAAGTGGTCAATTCCTGTAATCTCTGCCCAAATAAATCTCAAGAGGAAATGAAGGGAAGTTGGAAGTAGATGAGATTGGAGCATGACTTACTGAAAAGTTACACACTGAATAAACTCCATGGGTCAAGTTCTGAGTCGGAGTTTTCCTTCAGAAAAAGGAGAGCTCCAGAGGAGCAGGTGACACAACCTGCTCAAGGTGTGCAGCCACACACTGGGGAGCAGCCAGTGGTTCTGGCCATGGCAATCTGCAGAGATGAGAATTTCAAGGTGGAGAGTGTCTCTCGTGCCTTCTTCTGATGGAAGAAAAGGATTATTCCTGCAGTCCTTACCACAATTACAGCCCAAGCATGAATTAGCTGTCCCTTTACAGCCTTCTGAGCACAAACTCCTCGTGTTTAGGCTGGGAAAAAAAACCGTTTTGTAGTAATGACAGAGCCAAACACCTTTCCAGCTGGTAATTCCTTGGATGGCTCCTTTGCTCTTGAAGATGGAAAAAAAAACATCAAGAGAGAGAATCATGCATTGTGAAACAAAGCCAAGCCGGAGGCACAGATGTGACCCTCGGAGTCCTGGTGGTGCAGATGAGCGAGGAGTTTGCCAGTGTGGATGGAATCAGTGCATTCAGCAGAATCTGGCTTTATGCTGTTGATATCCAATCCAGGTTAGCTGTGGAGATTGCCCCTAAAAGTTACATTTTAGATCAACTACATCTGAATAAAATTGAAGCCAGCAACTTAGCCTGAAAATAGAAAAAAAAAGGAAAAAAACAGGAAAAAATGCTTGTAGAAAAGAGGATATTAAATTTCCCATCATATCCTAACCTGACTTTCTGTTCTGGCTGTGGCTACACAGGAAAAGGGAAGTCACTAGCAAAGGATGTGCCAGGACGTGTCCTTGTAGGGCAGGAGGGAAACAAAGGAATGAAATTGAAGTTCACCAGGACTTACATTCCTGCAGTATCCTGTATGAGCTGTCTTTCTTGATGTTCTGGAATCACCTGCCAGGGGGGCATTTTGTGTGGTTGGTTGGTTGGTTTAGGGGTTTGTTGTTGTTGTTGTTGTTGTTGTTGTTTAGGGGTTTTATTTGGTTTTTTTGTTTTTTAATTTTTGCCAGAAGAAACCACAGACAGCCCTAAAGAAGACCCAGTTGAAATCTTTCTCCAAGTTTCTGTCATTCTGTGGGTGATGTAGTCTAAATTATGCTGAGTTTTCATTCTTAGGAAGGGGAAATATATAAATGTTTGTTGTAAAAAAGCTGTCACGTTAGCCCCCCCAAAAAATAAAACCAAAACCCACAGCGAAAAGGCCACTTCAGTCTGAATGTTGTTCTTTGTTTTCCATTTGATTGTGTATTTTAATCTCCATTAATTACTTGGCTCCCAAGTGTAAAGCCTGTCCAGTTCTTTCCAATATAATATTTAATATTCTGCCTTTCTACATCATCTTCTTAAGGATACAGATTGTTCTCACCATTCAGTTTCTGCACATTTGCAAATACAGTTGCACAGATTGGGAGCCTTATGCTTCTTTTTGTGGCTTTTTATCTTTTCCTTTAAAACTTTTAAGTTTCTTTTGTCTCTTTGATCCCAACCACAATAAACCCATCCTCCCTACAGGGTTGCAGGCAATCCAAGATTCTGTGGCTAGGAGAGGCAATAAGAGAATTAGAGCTAAGAAAGAAATCAGTCTTGTTCTCTAATGACTTCTTATTTTCGACTCCCGATAGAATGAGAAGATTAAATCTCTAGCTGCAAATCTTGTGAGGACAATCTGAGAAAGGGAAAAGCATAAATGATTAGACAACAAGTTCTGCTGGCAAAGGGAAGTGAGAATGTCATTCAGCAAACTTCTGGAATAGAGGAAATGGTCAGAGACAGCCTCAGCAGCAAATAAGGCATCGTTGAAATGGTTGGAAAATTCCTCCTGGTTTTGACAGATTGGCAAAGGCATCTGTCATCCCCACTTCCATCACAGCATTTTCAAGAGAGAAAAGGAATTTAGAACTATTTTCATATGAGGTGAAATATGTGGATCAAGCCTGGGACAGAGCAGGGCACATTTCTTTGGATAAGAAACTGGGTAATAATCTCCATTTAGGTCCTTGCAAATGGGCAGAGATTTGCATATGCTTGAATTTATGGGGCTTGTACCTAAACCGTGGACAGATTCAGAGCCTCAGCTGACCTGGTAACGTCCATTTAAGAGCATATTTTATAGAGATTATGGGGAAATGCTTCTTGTTACAGAAATAGTTCAACTGATTTCATCAGGGGCTGCTCTGGGTTTCTGGATTTGTTTAGGAAAAAAGCAAGCGAGGAAGCTTATAAAAGGTGACCTATATTTATATATATAAACACAGAAGTGATTTACATCGATGTACCCAATTCAGAGAAGGAGCACTACAGGGGAAGGGCTGCCCAGTTCCAATTTGTTCAAGTAATCAACGTAATTTTTTGCAAAACAATGATTGGAGAAATATAATAATGCAAATAAAACCAGGTTGGAGTTTCTCCGTTCTTCTGCAGTTTCAGATGTGTGAACATGTTACATCCAGCTCAGTGAGCATTCAGTGACGCCTGTTTTATTCACTACCAAGACAAGTTAAAATTGTAGAGTCAAACTTCAGCTTTTCCTGTATTTGAAGGATGATTTCCTGAGCAATGTTCTTCCTACCAGCTGGTTCCTGTGTTCACCGGAGTCCATCGCTCTTTTTGAATGCTTTAAATGGGCAGCCCCAATGGTTTCAGAAGTAATGAAGTAGCATTTCTGTCACTAAAGAGCTGCTGGCATTTTGTATTTTTAACTGTTCCTCTAGAATGAAATTAAATCAAGAGGGCATTCACTGAATTTATTAAAAAGAAAGAAAACAAAAATATTTTTGCTTCCTGGAAATGTCAGCTATAGAACATTGTGCCCCAAAGGGAAAAGCACATTGTGAGCTTGTTACTGATCCTGACAGTGGATGTACAACTTCCCTGAATTTCATGGCACTAATTCATGGTAGCCTTTTAGCTCTGCGCTGTTTCCAAGTCTCAGAATCATGAGGGAAATGTATTGCAGACACAGAGTAAGTCACATGGGTCACTGAGATGCCTAAATAATTAAATTATGGACACAGGCACAGAAGGATACTGCGCTGCAGCTGCAAATGACCTGGATTTTCAAAATATCCCCATCATTTGCCTTGCATAGAACAGGAGACTTGCTGGTCCAAACAAGGTCCTAAAGGGTTGAAATGTGTGTGCACGGATGGATTGGGGAAGCTTGCAGCTCCCACTGAGGCAGTTCAAGCAAAATTTTGATTCTCATTGTAACAACAACTCAGACTGAGTGTTCCCAGCAAACACCTGCACGTTGCTGTAGTCACTAGAGGGAAAAGGGTGAAAACACCCCGAGTCCAGAGAGTCGGGTTTTTTACACAATGACAGACTCTAGTACAAAGATTGGAAAATACAGTAAAACCAAACCAAATTGTTGACTTTACTGTTTGTAATCAAAGGCTCCATTCCAAAAAATCCAAGGAAGAACAGCAGTGGGAGCAGGAAGTGCTGAACACGATGTGTTCGGTAGGGTGGAGAATGTGACCGTGTTCCTGCAAAAACTCGAGTATCTTACACAAAGCTGTTCAGGCACAAGCCTAAAATACATTCTGTTGCACAAGTCACTGAAACTGCTAGTAACAGTTATTCCAGGTGGATTTTATGAGGGTGTTGTTCTGTAACAGCCTTGAATTTCTTTAACTCTTGCAGATTTTTGACAAAGAAGCTAAAGATCTGGAGCGAGAAGTCTGCTTTATTGATATTGCCAGCGATGAGATTCCCGAGCGCTATTACAAGGAATCAGAGGTAAGAAGCAACTTGGCTGTGAACTGGTGAGGAAAGGAAGGCAAGAGGCTTTAGAAGATCCTGGATAGGAATCAAAACAGTTTTATTTTTGTATAAAATCTTGCTGGTCAGTAATATTTCAGAAGCGTTTGCTCAGAGGGGAAGCAGACAGCAGCCTCTCTGTCCAGATTGCCTGATACTTTCTTTGGCAGATGATTCTTTGAAAAGCTTTCCCACCCTTAACAGAACACATCCTGTACCAGACCTTTGATATTCAGCTGAATTAGTCCAAACTAGGAAAGGCCTTTCCTTTGCATTATGAAACTCAGTGAAGAGTTTGCAGATCTGAGCAGTTTTAAACACCCCTGCTGTCCTTACTTGCATCACACCCTGAACAGTAAGTCTTGCAAAGTGCCCAAGCCCAGCAAAGGACAGATGTGCTGCAGTGACAACGGGGCTGATGCACAATTGCCTGAAGGGAACAGTGACACAAGACCAGGAGGGACTGAAGCACACTGCAGACTGCAGCAGATCTGCCAAAAAGCATCAATGGCAGCAGGCACAGTTGCTCTGAAAATTCCCTCGGAAATCGCTCCCATGTATATTTGATGGAGCACATCTCTGAAGAGCGTGCTTCTTCTAGGTCAATGCAATTCACTGTTTGAAATCAGCAGCCACCATGCAAGTGAAGATGAGGTCTCAATGTTTTAATCTCAGACTTGATAAATGATGGTTCACAACAAGCAGCTAGAGAGGAATGATCGGATCTATGCTCACATTTAATTTTGGAGATATGGTTTGCCTCTGGAGCCAAGCCTATATTCATAGCTGGCAGAGAGTATGGCAGCTGTTTAACTATCTAAAACGAGACTACATAATCATTTTTAGGACAGAAAGTGAAGACTTGCCAAGGAATATATTTCTATACTATAGGAGACATGATTTTCAGACTAAAAAAGTCAAGTACTTGTTATCTTCCATTTATATAGATCCTATTTTGAATGTTATGTACGGGTCATAAACCAAAACTGAGTCTACAGTAGGATGAAAAGTAATTTTATTACTTTCCTTAGATAATGAAGCCCATCTGTTTAGTACCAAAAATTATATAACACCTCATGAAACAGCTTATTGGTCCCATCATCTTATCTGAACTCCACGGATTCTGGCTCCATTTAGGAATGAGCTGCTGATGGAATGGGTCAGCATTTGACTGTACTTTAAAGAAATCCTGTGAGCTTTTTCATCTCAGTCGCTGCACTTCAGAAATTGTAAACACAAAGGTAACAACCAGTTTTGCAACTTTCCTGCTCATTTTTAATAGCCAACAATTAAGCATAATTTCGCTATGATTAATCTCCTGATACAGAAAAGCAGGCTCATCTTAAAGGAGAAAAGCATTTCAGAGTCTTTGTGCTGCCATTTCAAAGACAAATCTAAAGACCCGATTCCAAGCGAAATGGAATTTTATATGGGTTTAAACAACAAAAATAGCCCAGCATCTGTTGTTTTTTTCTGTACTGATGGATGATTTTTCTGTTGACTACCAAATTCTGTTTCAGAATTCGTACAGAGCAGTAAGAACACCTTTAGCATTTAACTGTGTACGTGCTGTAACTGATAGTGAATTAATAATAGTTGAAAACAGTGCATCTTCCAAAGTTTACCAACTATGGGGTTTTTATGCTACCATATGATGAACATGAAGCCAAATTCCCGTTTCTGATGAGGCCTCTTACATAATTTAGACTATAAAAAGATTTTTTAAATGTTTGTAAATGTAATTTCCGTCTGTTTTCAATCAGAACAGTAATTCTATGGAAATGAGAAAGGGTTTGTGTTTCCCAAATAGCAGCTTCAGATAAACCCAGTTAGTGCAAGCTTTTAAAAGGTATTTTAGTTGCACTAATAACAACAATTTGGCTGCTTTTAGACCATGTAATCTGAACTGGTACTAAGTTTAAAGATTAAAAGTGAAGTGCAATCCTCAGGATTTAACAATTAGATCCCACAGGATAAATGTCCTGACTCCCATCCAGAAAGACCAGTGAGAACAATTTTAACTTCAGGCCTGTCAGTAATCTCTTCATTTCAGTGGCTCTTTCACAGGCTTAAAATAAAGCAAGTTCTTTATCAGGGTCAGCATGTTTGGCAGCTTCTAGAAATGAGCTTTAATTTTCCTTACATCCTGACGAAAGCGCATTCCTCTTCAATTAAAAATATACTTCAGATTTAACGGCAAATGTCATTATTTAGCTGTAGCTGTAATACTGCATACTAGAGAGTGGCTTAAATAATTTAAAGCCTTCACACACACTTCCACTGCTTGCTCTGTGCTGGTGCTTATGAGCCTGATGGTGGAGGCACAAAGCCACTGCGTCCTGCCACCTATCATCTAAAAAGTAGTTTTTCAGTCGTCCTGACATGAATCTTAAAAACAGATTCCATTTTCATTTACATAATAGTGATTCACACATAAAAGGACAAAATGTATAAACCATCCTTGTACGTATAATATTCCATTTGAGTTGAACAACTCGTTCTTACTGGTGCTCAGAGAGGAAATGTGTTCCACAAAAATGTCCTGGCCGAAGGGAAAATGATTGAATTCAACGTTGTGCATATTTGCTTTTCTCCCCTTCTAAATATTAGCTAAAATTGAAAAGTGAAGGATCCAGTTAGCTGGAGGCTTAAGGAGAGCTGTTGCTGCATTGCAGGGCACTTTAAGGGAGCCTCTGCCAGTAATACTGAGGGATCTCCTGAACAGAATCATCCAAGTGATTGGGATTCCCTTAAGGATGAAGGGCTTATCTGGCAACGTGCGCAGGAGGACTGAAACCACCAAGTCAATAGTGAATCAGAAGACAGCTACTGTGAAATAGCTATTGAGAGCTATTACAAACACTTACAGAGTCCAGTTCTGTCTTTCGTTGGGGTGAGCTGATTTCTGCCCCTGTGGAAGGCTGGAGGAGGTGAAACTGTGGCAATTCAAGCAGGTGACCTCCCTTTAACTTCATGACCATCTACAAACTCCATCGTGAAGTAGCCACATCTTAAGTACAGGCCTTTTTTACAAGCGTGGGCCTATTCCTTTAAGTTTTAAGAAGTTTAAATGTGAGGTTCCAAATGGAGAAATGTTGATTCTAGATCCCAGCTAGCGGGTTTGCCTGTTTGTCTGTAAGGAGCCACGTGTGTTTCCAAATCTGGATGTACAGATTGCATCGAGTGCAGAATTTTGTGTTTCTGTACAGAGATTGTACCAGCCAGGTAAGAGTAGTTGTACATTTTGTCAAGTCATTTCCTTGTGACTTTACCATCGATGAATATGTATCAGCAGCTATATAGACAGATATATTTGTCTGAAATATAGAAAACAACAAAGCTGAGCTATGCTGAGGAGTGAGGGCCTCCAGTGAATCATTCATGAAATGAAACATTTACCGTAGCTGTGAGCTACTGAGCAAAATGTTCTGTGCAAACATATTCAACTTCTCAGAATTAACAATGTTTCATTTCCTGTTTATAACAAAGCAACGGAGAGCTGGACAAATGGAATAAACTTTTCAGGCTGCTTCTAAGCAGATTCCATGCAGCTGCTGCGGTTTTCTTCTTCCATTGCTGGCTTTTCTCCTTTAGCACAGCTGCTCTGTGCTAGGTCCACCTTACACCTGTCCAGATGCTTTCAGAGTAACAAAACCTCTGTCACGTCACTGACTGATGGTAGCTGAAATAATCCAGCTGCCTCAGCCCCCCAGTGCGTGTGGGCACCGTGTCAGCACAGGAGTTCAGTGCAGGATATGGCAAAAAGTATGAACATTTCCTTCTCCTTACTCACTTAGTATGTGAGTTTACGTAAAGGCTGGCTGGATTATCATATTTTAACACCTCAGAACTGTCCCAGTATTTACAGTTCTTAAGTATTTAGCTGGATCTTCCAGAAAATACCATTTAATGGAAATTTTTTTTAAAGTCCTTAAAAAATGACTCCACATAAATGTCTATAGTAGCATCTTTACATCAATAAAGCTTTCCTGAGCCCTGGCTATAAAAGCTGAAATCCAAAACCTAGCAACTACAGCTGATGCTGAAATGCCAGATGACAGGTATTAAACCCATGATTGGTTCTGAAATTCAAGATCAGACAAAATGGTCTTCAGCTTAAAGAGGGAAAGAATGATTGCACTTCAAAAGCATCGTGATATTGCCATAGAGTTTGAAAAAATTAATCCAGGCATTAAAAGGAAGGAAAGATCTGTTTCAGGGCCATCTGGGTACTGCCAGGGAGAGAACACGACACGTGGCACAAGCAGGGTGCACTTTCACCTCTAGCAGCAGGTTCAGCCTGGGGACCTTTGCCCGTGCTGGAACGGCCACACAAGCAGCACGGGGAGGCAGAAGGGTGACAAGGCTGCCGAGGTGTCCCGTGCAGGCTCCCAGCACACACAGGGAGGTGCTGCCAGCTCCAGGGTAGAGTGGCAGCTTCCAGTCAGGCCTGATACCATGGCAGAGCTGAGGGCGAGTGTGCCATGCAGATTTGGAGGTTTTCTGTAAACAACAAATGCGTTTCATTATTTAACTCCAAGTACAAAGTAACAGCTCAGAACTAATTGTGAAAAGGTGTTGCAACAACCCAGTGTTGGTGTTTGCTTCCTGGAAAGGGCGTTACCATTCCACCTCTGATGCCCGTGACGCCCGTGAGGAAAGTTAAGTAAATAAATGCTAACTGATAAATAATAGACTCCAACAATAACCATATTGAGCCAGGACTCGTGGTCTAAGTAATAAACCCTGAGAGAGTGCTGTGTTTGAATCCATATCCCGCATGCAGGGGCTTTTATTTCATTGTAATTTTACATTTTATTCTCAACTAAGCCCAGCTCACGGGTTATGATGTTTCTGCTCTGTTGGCAGAAGTGCTATTTTTAAATCACTCTGCACCTGGCAATAATGTATTGCAAATACAGAGTAGGTTTTGCTCCTCTAGCAAAAGGATTTGCCAGATGGGCTTTCCTAATAAATTGTGTCTGATAAAAGGACGAGAAGGTTATTTAAACAAAAAGATTTTAGCTATGCCATTACATTTAAAACAGATTGAGGATTTTGCCAGTAGATAAATCAAGGGGAAAATTGTGAATAGACCCAGAATTCTTTGGATGATGTCTTCTCTAGGAAGAAAGACATGGGTGTCTAAAAGCAAAAACAAGGAACACATGAAATTACTTATCTAAATAATAACATAAAAGTCAGGTCAGAGCAAAGTTCAGCTTGCCCAGTTTCCAGTCACAGGAAGAAAAGCTTCAAATACGTGTGCAATGAGTGCTGCCGAGAGAAGCAGTGCTGGGTACCGATATCATTTCTGCTTGCTTTTAATGGAAAATTATCAACTCTGCTTCATTTTTTGTTATAGAAGGACCTTATATGCCTAATTGCAGAAAGAATTACATTAAAAATTACATTAAATTAAGGTTGTGAGTCTTAATCTGGCAATTTGAACCCACTAGTTAGGCACATAAAATCATACTTGTCCAAGTTCTCATTAATTTCAGTGCACTTTGGATCAGGCACTGAAGAGCAAAAGATGAGCAGTCCTGGTCCCACCAAAGTCCCTCTGGCATGGCCTGCTGCCCATGGCTGTGGTCAGTAGCAGAGGCCTAGGTAAGGTGTAATTACATGCAAAATACGGAGGTGAATGTAGAGATTCTTCCCCTAAAGGCTTCCTTGTGTGATCTATAGCACAAGCAAGTGCTGAGACAGAATTTGTGTCTTTATAAAATAGTCAAGATGTTGTCAAACACATAATTTTTTAGCAGCTGGGTTAAAGCCCAGGGATATTAGTTTTCATTACAACAGCTCACCTCTGTCAAGCACATGCGCCCTTTGAGTTGATGGCTCAGACATGGAATTCTCAAGCTGACTTTGCCCAATGTCACAGTGTATCTTCCATCCATTCCCCTGCTTGGCTCTCGTGCAGCCTTTGAGGCTCAGCTCCCTGAGCAAGCACTCAGGAAAGTCTTTAACACCTTGATCTTTCGTACAGCAGGCTGGAAATCTGTTCCTCTGAGGCCTGGCTCCCATTCATCAGTCTGCAGTGTTATAGTACCAATATGTTAATGTTTTCAGAGAGGCAGGAATTTCCCTAAGAGCTGTTTGATGTGAGTTGCCTGTACCGTCCGTCATCGCCTGGCTCTTCCCAAGGAGCTCTCCAGCCAATTTGTGACTAATCCTCGTGTCCTTCAAGAAAAAGGGACAGCATTAAGGGATGCAGAGGTGCCATCTCTGGGTGCTGTTAAGGGAATTTGCACCTGGGAGCGATGCCATGGATGAGTTGCATTGCAGTCGGTGGATGATTTGCGGGCCGCCAAGTTCAGAGTGATTCCCGCTCTGTGTGCCCGTGTCTGCTGGGCTAAACTCACCAAACCAAACCAGACCAAACCCATAAAACTCGGGGCCGAGCAGTGATGCAGGGCAGTTATTCATTATTTCATTCTTAGCTAGCAATTCTCGATATTTGATACCGACTCAAATTGATTGCATTAAATCCCTTTGGACTGCACTAAGTTATTCCATTATAGATCTGGTTATCTCTGAAGGGTTGTAGAGTACAACACTCAGGATTATTAAAGTGTGTATCTGAAATGCTGAATCAAGGCAATGGCTCCATCACACCGGCACTGTGTGTGTGTAAGAAATAGCAGACCCTGACTTACAGGAAGCTGTTTTCCTTTTTAGAGATTCTTATTTCACACTGGAATATTTTGCAGGCATATTTGAAATCATATTTCCTGTAATTATTTCTTTTTTCAAGGAACCTCCTACTAGAATGTTACATCTTTCTGAATATTATGTCTTCTTCCCTTTTTTCTTTTTATTGGTACTATTATTATATTGATTGCTTCAGGCAATGATCAATTATTAAACAACTCTTTCAACCAGAAAACGTGTAGATCCGTCTGTGGTTGAGCTTTGTTGAGTGAGAAGATTGGCAGCAGCCTGTGACCATGAGCTGTGCTGTACAAGGGGTGTTGCTCTGCTAAACAATGATGCTGAATTGTTTTTATGGTGATTTAACATTGAAACCTTATTATACTGTGAGCTCAAAGTCTCCCCTTTGCAAAGCCTGTGTCAGCAATAAAAGCAGTGACTTTCACAGGGAGGAAAGACTCACCTCATTAGAGCTTTGGAGAGAAGCTTTAATGGCAGAGCTTCAGTTTGTGATAAAACCAGAAGTCAGGAGATAACTGAACAGTAGGAAACAGGAATGCTGGGTGATACACAAGCTCACACTGAATGAAACAAAATTAAGATCAGAGTAGTTATCAAATTTTTGGCGGTTTTCTCCTGATTGTCATCCATTTAATGCATAATTTAAGCACTATTTAAGTACATGCTTTTGTAACAGAGGATCTCCCCAGACCCCAGCACTGGGGAAGGAACACAGCTGAGCACTGGTGGTTACTCTTCAGGACAGATTTTAGAAGCTCCACTATGAATTTTCTGAAATGACATAATTTTCAAGTTCTGACAATCAGCGCTTAACCATAAATTATTTCTATTTACAAGATATAATTAGCAGGATTGGACATAAAGGAAAATAAAATTATACCAATATGGAAAATAACGCTTTCATAGATAAAACTGTATCTTGTACAGATGAAAGTAAACTTTAAAAAGATGAACTAATGCCTTTAATAGTTTTATGACATTATGTTGTAATTTCAATGTTGTAGTTTCTTTGATTTCCCAGTTCCTGAAAGAGAAACAGAGTTGGGATTGCTCAGTGTTTGCTCAGTAATAATCCAGTTATTACCAGAGATGAATAAACTGCAGGAGTGTCCTGCTTAGCTTAGGATATGCAAGTTCACTGAAAACTGAAAATGGCATTGTCGAGGTCAGTGTTGAAGTGTCAAAGCTCCAACTGGACACCATTTCAGGAAGACAGGCAAAGGTGGAAAGTATAATTCATACCGAGGGGCAGTGGAAAAGCAGGCTCTGGAGAAACCATTTTTTTTCCCCTGAAGGCCATAAATAACCCTTGGAGTGCACTGCACTGTGATGACTTGCAATACCAGAGTTTCTTATAGCAGAAAACGTCCCGGATGATATGATTGTCAATGCATCTCCAAGAATATGCTGGCGTGGATTCACTGCCAGGCTTGGATTGTAGGATGTCCTAGTGCATGTTAAAGGTCAATTTCCTATTACTTTTTCATAATGTTTATTAGCACGTTTTGTGTCTTACCAAAACTTTTACTTTAGCAAACTGATAAACACGACTTCCCGTCCTGCATTTCCCTGGATGTTTTCTTTGTTTTGCAGGATCCCAAATATTTCAAGTCACAGAAAACTGGGAGAGGCCAATTGAAAGAAGGCTGGAGAGAGACCCATCAGCCAATTATGTGTTCCTACAAACTTGTGACTGTGAAATTTGAAGTCTGGGGACTTCAAACCAGAGTAGAGCAGTTTGTACACAAGGTCAGTGAAACAGGAGCTGTTTCTTACCCTTCACATAAGCAGAAGGGCACTCACAAGAATGTGGCTACGGCTGTGCAGAAGCCTGGGAGCTCGGCCCAGTCTGCTCACACCTCTCACAAGGTCTGAAAGATCTGGAGCAGAGCCCAGGACTCCACTCTGGGTACAAACGTGACAAAGCCTGGAGCTGCTCAGGCCTAAGGTTGAGAGAAATTATCAATAACATTTTCAGTGCTGTGACCAATACATGAGCTGAAGTATTTCTGAGTACGCAGGGCTCCCACACACGTAGCAGTGAGGTGCAGAATTCCTTAGAAACAGATAGTGGGAAAGTTTTCCGATCAGTCTACTAAAAAAATCAGTTAATGAATAGCATAACTGCCAAGTGATAACATTTTTCACAGTATTGACCTTCTATGTGTTTGAAAAATTGAGAAGGGAAAAGAAGAGATCCAGAATGTCTAATTGGCCAAAGATTAGTGGATTCTGTACACATTCCCAAATGGATTCCCATGCTAGTCAAAGCCATGATTCAGTGCTGGCAACAGATCCACTTCCAGCGGGAAGCTGCACTAGGAGCCCTGCAGAGCCAGCATGACTTTTTAGACACAGAACTGTCACAGGGTTTCTCACTTTCAATCTTGTTGAAAGACACAGATGAGATGTTTTGTCGCTGCTGAGGCCTTTAACCCTTTCCTTGTCTGCAGGTGGTCAGAGACATCCTCCTGATCGGTCACCGGCAGGCGTTTGCCTGGGTGGATGAGTGGTATGGTAAGTGTCCTCCAGAGCCAGCCCCTTTCGAAGGGCTCATGCAAAGCCCGGGACAACCAACAGCAGGTTTCCATTTGCTTTCATGGATCATCAGGTGCTAGTGTGAGTTGTTCATGGAGGAGGTGGAACCACGTTAAAGATCATCTCCTTCCACCCCCTTCCACGGGCAGGGACACCTTCCACTAGACCAGGTTGCTCCAAGCCCCATCCAGCCTGGCCATGGACAGTCCCAGGGATGCTGGATTTAGGCAGTAGGCAGCATCCAGGGATGCCTTTCCATCCCAGCATGTCAGTGTACCTGCACCAGTGCCCTCACCCTGCACTGCAGGCAGGAGTCGTCTGCATGGAGAACTTCATGCAGGTTTGAATCAAGCTTCTTCTTAAGGCTGCCTTAACTTGCAGTCATTTCCGTGCTGCAAACTCCTAAGGCCTCTGATCCAACACATTTCCACCTTTTTAGGAAAGTTTTAAACTACTGATATGGATTGCAACAAAGAAAAGATGGAGCTTTTCTGAAAAAAATATACATAAGCATAAATCCTACAGGGTCTGATTCAGCAGCAGCTGCATGCAGAAAGTGTTGGGAATCCATGAGCCAGCTGTGGGAATATGGGCACTTCCAGCAGGACAAAGTAATCTGAATATCCAACCAGCCAACCACGTTGTCTAAAATGAGCTCACTGGGTTTGTACCTTTTACATGTATTTTCTGTAAGAAACATCCACAATCATAGCTACTCTTGAAACAGGTTCTGAGCCAGGCCTGTAACCTACCATAGCAATTTGGCAATGTATTTAGAATGTTTATTTAGACCCTCCTCAAGCTTCAGGAAACACCAGTTTGGGCATTTCATGGGTGAGGGACACCTCTCTCATCAGAGCTCAGAACCACTGTGCATTGCTCAGGAGCAGTCACTGCTGCAAACACATCTCAGAGGTGTCACAGCCCTGCACTGGAATTTAACCACAAACTCAGTGGGCTCATTGTTTGGAAATAGAGAAAAAATTGCTTTTGAAATCACAGTGTTCTTATAAATTTAATACTGCATGAAAATCTTGTGCTGCAATGGTCATAAAAGTACTGAAACTGCTAAAAATATCTTTTCTATTGGGATAGCTGTAAACTAGTAAGAGAATTTTATATCCAGTGAGAGAGAGTTCTTCAGAGCTAATTTTTTTTATTTTAGATTTGTTTCTTTTTTTACCTGAAATAGAGCAATCCATTCTTTTTCCTGTACTAAGTCAGGAAAACTGGCGACTTTAAATAAAACAGCCTGACTTCATGTAAAAATTGAGCCCATAAATTTGCTCCCAGTCTACCCAAAATATCTATACAGTGAGAGATGGAGAATGTTACTGAGGAGCAACGTGTCAGCTGCACTTTAGCAGAGCTGCTGCTAATGATGACAAACAAATAGCCATGAAGTTAAACATACCAAATAGGTTTAGCTCAAAACCATTTCACTACAGATTTTCCCCTCCTAAGCCTGAAATCAGCCTGTCAACAGTACTCTTTCCACAAATGAAATATTGTGATACACAATTATCTTGTGGATTTTTCCTGTCAGAGTGAGACTTTTTGCTAACTAATACAGTGTACTGTTAAGAGCTCAATTATCAGCCTAAGTACAAAACCTAAAAAATCTGGGCTTAATAAAATAGATATGCATACAGACTCAATATATAGCATCAAAAAATATCATTTTTAAGTGTCTATTAACACCTTTTAAAACGAAAGTTTGAGAAAGACCCGGAGATGATGGTAGTCAGCTAAACTGAACCAAATAATCAGTGTAATAAACAATGTGTTATGTTAATGACTGGTTGCTGTTACTGACCCTGTAAGTATGAATGTGTTTTGGCATTTAATTTACTAAACTGTATTTAGCTTTATTATTAAGAAATTCTATTTTCTCACTGTTACTTACTAATAACGAGCATGTTCTCTGCTTGGCAAAGTGCATCCCAGCATGCTACTGACACGGCTTTTGAGCTTGTTTCTCATTCCAGATAACAGTAAAAGACCGAAAGGGTACGAGTTAGGGGTATTCCATGTTTTCTTTTGATCTAAATTCTAGACTGAATTTCTTTTTACTGCTGAATTATGACATTGTGCTGCCACCATAACAGCTGAAGTTGTACCTTGCCTTAAAAGCTGCCTCGTAAAATGCAGCAGGAGCCTCACAGCACAGAACAAGGAGTGGCGTGATACAAGAATTCCCAAATCCCAGTGGCACATCATAAACTTGAGAAAAATGGGAGCCCCAAGAGCAGATCACAGTGCACGACCAAAGAGGCACCCATTTGCAAGCGGACTGTGCTAATAAAATGCTCTTTAAGTGTTTTGAGTAAAAAGTTAATGGCTGTTTTTACGAGGCTCTGAAGTTACCAAAGCATCGTAAAGAGCAGACCAAACTCTGACACCGCTCCTGTTCTGACTCCTTACTCCCCAGAGGATTTATGGAAAGCATGGGAATACTCAGAGGAGTAGGGTCACAAGTCAATTATTGGATTCTTTGTGGTTTTGTGGAGTTGTGGTTGATGACAAATCCTATTAAAGGTGTGAGCACTGCCTAGTGTTCCACAGCACCTGCCAGGCTGTGCTGGGTGGGCACCCCCAGCCTGGCTGGGCAGTGGGCAGTGATCCTGCTGGGGGGATCAGCCTCATTTCTGGGATATTTCTAATTCTTATCATTCATTCAATTGCTTGAGGCTACACAACCATTAATATAGTCACTATTAATTCACTTACCAGTTTAAGTAAGTGTTAGTTTCTGGAATCTAAACTGGTGTGGGCTCTAACACTGAGAGTTTTGCTGGTTATGAGATGTACAGTGCAAAGTTAACAAAAACTCTTTTTACAAGTGCTGGAAAGGTAAGTAAATATTTATAATATTTCTTTATCTATCCTTTATTGCAAAGGATCTTCTAAAACCTCTTTAGAAGATCTTGGCCTTTGCCAAGGCCTGCACTTCAGTACTTCTGCCTACCTTACGTTACACAGATACTCCTAAACAATTTCCACTCCTTCCTGTTCTCTGACTCCCTTTGACTTAACCTCGCACCTTCCTTGGCTGACACAACTACCTTTATGAGGCAATTTTCATAAAGCTAGTTGCTCCTTGCTTTTTAAAAAATCCTTTGTTGGCTTCTGCTGAAAGACTTTGTGTTCCTAGAACCTTCTCCTTAGGAAAAAAAAATAAAGTTTGCACTGAATCAATGGAAAATGCCAATGATTTTGAACCTTTTACAGATATGACTATGGATGATGTTCGAGAATACGAGAAAAATATGCATGAAAAAACCAACATTAAAGTTTGCAACCAACATTCATCTACTGTGGATGAAATAGAGAGCCATGCCAAAGCAAGAGTATGTCAATTTTTAAAACATATTGCCCATCCTCAGCCAATACATCTGCACAGACCAGAGAAGAGCAACCAATTGCTGATCAGTCAGTGGAATTTTGGGGAGGTTTTGCTTCAATAAGAACAGAATCTTTCTCCATGAAGTGCAACCCTGCCTTTGGTTTGCACTGCGACCCTGCCACTTATGTAAGGGAGGGTGGGGTTGGGTTCATATACAGCTCCCTGGCTTCCAGGAAAACACAATGCTCAAATTTCAGTTGGATGCATAAAGAGGAAGTTAAAGAGGATTTTTACTTTCTATTCTTTGAATAGTTAAAAAATGCAGGAGTTCACAGTGGTCCAGTCAAAAAGCCAAGAACACGGGGAGTGGAAAACTTCAATGGGACTCACAAAATTGTTTCATCAGAAAAAAAAAAATCTAATGAATTTTTCACTCTTTTCAAGGTAACTTTAATGTCACCATCATTGATTAGCTACCAACAAGGTGGGAAGTATTTTCAGAAGTATGTAACAGTGGTTTGTGGAAAAGGGCAGGATTCTGTGTAGGTTCTTTGATTCGAAGTCTGGAGATCTCCTAAAGTACTTAATTACCTAATTTGGGCCCCACGAGTAGAGGCCTAACATTAGAGATTGATACTCTCTGCAAACAGAGAAGATGCAGTGGCCTTCGCTCCTGAAATGTCATTATTGCTTTATTTCTGCTAATGGTGCTGTGGAACTCAGTGCTGGGTTTAGTCATGTCACCAGTGTGGGGCAAGGCCTGAAGGGCTCCAGGGCTTTCCTTGGTTCCTGCTCGGTGCCAGCTGTCACCAGCCTGAGGAGTCTGCCTAGTCCCCGGGAAGGTAATTCCTGTGTTTGTGGCACAGCAGCTTCGCTGACATCAAGGTTACTCCTTAGCAGAGAATTCGTTCAGATTTTGGCTCTACACTTCAGGATTTGGTTCTGAATGAAGTCTGCCACCTGTAGTTTCCTTGTGGAAAAATTGTCATTGAGGTCAGAACAGAAGTTGTTATTAATGAAAAAAAAAAGTGAATCTGAGTCTTCCTAGCTCAGTGTAAGGACTGTTTTACTTGATTGTATAGCAGTGCAGAAGGAAATTAAAGTAAGCATAAGCTAAAAAGCAAAAGTCAGTTGAAGTGTTTCATGTCTGAACTGAAAATGAAGAGTCTTGGAGGCTCCACTCAGCAAGACTTCACTTAAAAGGACAGTGCACTGAGAAACCTTCCTGTCCCCTTCATTTGTCCAAGACATCATTTGGTTCACGTGGTACAGAATTCCTCAATCAAAATCCCTGTGATTTCAGGGGGATTTGGGACACTTTGAGTGCAGAAACACTCACCCACTGTTACAGGGTGTGAAACGAAATGTAAACCAGCAAAACAGGTTCAAACCTCTCTCCAGCACGAGTAGGTAGAGTTCCCCTGGGACCATCCGTGTACTGCCACCACCTCTGCCAGATCTGAACCAGGCGTCCTTGCCACCCCTAATCCCTGGCGGTGTGCGCTGGGAAGGTCCCTGGAATGTGGTGCAGGGACGAGCGAGGGCAGCCGGCACCGGGCACGCTTTTGTTTATTTAATGTGATGTTGGAACACAGCAGAAAGCTGCTTCCACAGCCAAGGTTGCACATGTCTGCAGCTGGGCGGGGTAGAAAGCGTCAGTGCCCTGGAAGGACAGGATTTTGTCACACGTTTGGTAATCCCCGCTGCCAGTCCTGTGCTTCAGACACTCAAATATGTGAGACTTCTTAATTGATTAAAGACTACTGGTTTTATTTCTAGGGTTTTGAGCTTTCGTGGCTCAAAGAATCTATAAATAATCTAATGAAATACTTCAAATTTATGAATTTAACTTGACATTCAGCAAAAATCTTAACATTGCCTTCAGCTGGCTCGGTGGGCGTCTTGCAGGCACTGCAGACATGGAGCAGCAGGTTCCAGAAGAGCCTTGCTGATTTTCTGCTCAACTTCCCAGTTTGCAGCAGATGTCATTCCCTTGGGATTTTACGGGAAGTTTTGCACGGCTCGGCTCCGGCAGAGCCCGTCCATGCCGGGATCGCGCTGCCCTCTTGTGGGGCTCGGCAGCACCGGGACACCTCGGGCACCTCGGGGCCGTCCCGGGCGCCCGACCTTCCATCCCGAAGCGGCTTTAATCTCTCGTCTCATTTTGCCTGCGTTTTGCAGGGAATTGAGCAGTGGATTTGTCACTTGCCCAGCGGGGTTTAAGTGCAGTTTCTGGATGGAAAGTTGGGAAGCACGGCTTTGAACGTTGTGGCTTTGTCAAGTGAGAGGGAATTCTTTAGGCTTTATTAGTGGAAAAGCAAAACAGGCTCGGTCTTGTGCATGAAGCTGTAGCTACAAGTCAGTGGAAGGAGAGAGAATTTTTCATGCCTTGATAATTACAGCAGATGAACAAACCATGACAACCGTCTGCTCACTTGGGCTTATAATCTAAATGAAAAATTTAAAACCCCTTTCAGTTGTATTTTGTTTGAAGTTCTGAAAAATTCTACCTGCTGACTGTATATCCAAATGTACTCTTTAGGTGCCTGTGGAATAGCTGGATTTTCCCAGCAATTACAGAGGCAGCAATCTTTATTCAGCTCAGACCCAGGTAGAGGAACCATTAGTATGTGATTAATGTACTTAAAACTTTGTTTCCTTTACATTGTGCTCATTGTGCTCCAGTCAGCGCCTTACAATGGGGAGGCATTCATGTGGAGAATCACTTAATGAGATGCGTGATAAGCAATCATTCTCTGATTTAGGGTTTGGATGGAAGTAGTTTAACTGAGTTAATGAAATGATTATTTGAAATTATTCTAACATGCCTTTGTCTTTCATTCCTTCTCGTTGAAGACATGACAATGGATGAAGTCCGAGAGTTTGAACGAGCCACTCAGGAAGCCACCAACAAGAAGATCGGGATTTTCCCACCGGCAATATCTATCTCTAACATTTCCATGCCTTCCTCAACCCGCAGTGCTCCATCTAGTGCTCCATCAACTCCTCTCTCCACAGATGCTCCTGATTTCCTATCAGTTCCCAAAGACCGGCCTCGGAAAAAGTCTGCTCCAGAAACTCTCACTCTTCCAGATCCATCGAAAAAAACCTTTTAAATTAACCCTGCATGTTTCCTCCTGATAAGCCATGTCTGCCACAGCAAGAGTGACATAACTCAATTGCTACAAAGGTCGTGGTGGTTTGTTGGTTGGGTTTTTTTTTTTGTTTGTTTCAAATAATCTTTCCGGTGTGGAAAGATGACTCCTTCCCTCAGAGTTGATCCTTAAAACCTCCTGAAAAGTGCATGCAAGAGAAAGTAGTTTATATATTCCTAAAGTAGTGTTTCAAGCCATATGGTGCATCTTACTGACATCAATGGAACAGTCTGAGGGGATGCTATAAACGAAAATCAATCTTTCTGTAGCAGTATTCTGCCTGCAAACCCTCATCTAGGTCACAGCATTTATAATTAGGAGTAGGTATTAAGTAAATCTGCCAAGGACTTCTAAGGCAGATTAGTGCCAACTAGAATGCAGGGTTAACAGAAAAAAAAACCTCCCATTTTCTTCTTTTATAACCAATTTTAAAATCTTTCCCTCTCTCAGGCTTCTCCTGTGTGTTCATAAACCTTTGACTTGTAACTCATTGTACTTGAACACCAACAGATCCACATTTCACTGAATATGACTCAGGATTTGGGGCCTAAAACATGAAACACAAATCTTTTCAAACCTAAAGTATCACTGTATCAAAGCCCCAACTGTAATTAATTATACTGACTTTGAGGCCATTGAACTATTTCTACCTTGCACAGAATTTGTAAAAGGAACCACCTATTTCTTGTAGATAATGTATTTTACTAGCTCTCCCCTGTCCTTGTGTGAGCTCAGAGTGTTGGTGTTCATCAGTGGTGTTCTGTGGCATTGAAAAAAGCAGCTGAATTGTGCCAGTTGAGAAGCAAAAGCAATGAATTCTGTCTTTTCCTCGCTGGAAGAGGAGTGGTAGTCAGGCTGGGAGACCTTGAATGTAAAGGGAAGAAAACAGGAGACTCCTTTTTCTTTCCTGCCTCGCATCTTCGCTAAACAGAACAATCTGACAGAGAGCTGGGTCCAGGCACTGCCTCGTCTGGGGAAGGGGGACAAAATCAGTCACTTCAAAAAGCAAACGAATCGTGGGTGATGTTGAGGAACCAGAAGTGCTCTTCCTGGTCTGTGTCTGAAATCTCTCTTCAATCTCAGGAATTAAATTGTAGACAAGGATGTTTCCCAGAGGGAAGTGTAGATTGTGGAAGGAGAAAAATAAACAGCAGGAGTGCTCTCTTCCTTCCTTCCTCTTCAAAGCATAAACTGGGTGAGACCCTTTCCCCGCTGCCCCCCTTTGGGGCACTTTGCCCTCTTCCACACAAGCTGCTGTTCGATGGCTGCTGCAGTTCCTGTCTCTTGGTGACATTCAGTGAGCCACTGTTCAATTCCCAGGGAATGACAGCTCCTACCCGAATCATGATCCCAGCGGGTGATACTTTGTACCACCACTGATGGTTCATGGATTGAGAAAAAAAGAGACTTCTCCAGAGCTGAGCTGTCACTGAATATTGAACACTCAGCTCGGGGGTGCCCAGACTTGGAGCGCAGTGGCTGAAATGCGCTGAGCTCCTCGCTGGCTGCAGCTGCAGCACAAGTTTTGTGGAATGTGTGGTATTTAGGGGGAAGTTTTGGGAGCAGAAGTAATTCCACTGCCAACCTGCACTGAAACAAGTGTTCATTTGTGTGATAGTGAAAATCCTGCAGCCAGCAAAACCCAGGAGCTCTCTGTAGGTTTGCTGTGGTCTGACTTCCTGCATTCTCCCACGTCCCGTGCATGCTTGGCTTTGCTTTTCTTCCCAGAGCTGGTAATTCCGAGTGATTGGTGACCTGATGGGTGATGCTGTTTCGTTTAAAAAGAAGCCGCTGTAATACTGAAAACAAAACTTTCCTGCATTGGTTTATGATTTCAGCTTAACAGGGGTGCACATCACAGAATCATAGGATCATGTGTAACCTTTTCATTGTTGTTATTGATTTAGTATCAAGATTGGAACATTGGCAGCAATGGGAAGCCTCAGAAAACATGAAGTATTGTTTGGTTGTTTTCTCATTGCCTGACTTTGGCCCATACAGAAATAGTTCAGGTCTGCTCCACCCGAATGTCTGTTTCAATGGATTTTTAATTCGTCCAAGACAGATTTGCTCAGCTCTATTCACAGCGTCCTCGTGCTCACACGTGACTGTTCCTATTCACATTTTGGAAGCTGGGTTTGACACAGATTATTAGACCACAGCAGTCCCACCTTTACTCGTGTTTAACTGATTGATTTCCAATGCTGGGTGGAGACATTGATCATGATATGAAGTAGGTTTGGGGATAAGACATTTGTGAAAATCATTAGCTTACCTGAACAGGACAGATTTGAATATCTGCCTGGCAGAGGTGGAGGAGAGAGACACCGATCCCGGAGTGTCAGAGCGACAGGACACTCCCTGCTGCGCCCAGCTTTAGTGTCCCCACACTGGAGTCACCGCGGGCAGGTCAGGAACAGCCGCTGTGCCTCCGTGCTGCTGCCCAATCAAGGCCAATTCAAAGATCTGCAATGTGTCCCTGCTTTGGGTAAGAATTGCCCAGGTTTTCACTGCCTGTGGAAGTATCCAGCGCTGAGTTCTGCCTTGCTTTCCCCACCCATTTGGTCAATATGATTTTAAATGCCTTTTTCTGTTTGGTTGGTTGCTATTTAGGGTAAGATAGCTTTTTCTAGAATATCCCCAGCAAGCACACAGGAAATGAAATGAGAAGGAAGGTCTGAGTATTTCAGTGTAATACTTTGAGGAGAAGGGGTTTTCAGTACTGATTTTTCCCCTTCTGTTGTATTTTCAGACACATTTATAAGGATTAAAATAGGGAGTTTTGCAGGTGTCCCTCACTTCGTTTGCAAAAATAAAAGCTGTGGTTATTTACTGAGTACAGCCTCAGAGCACGGTGCCAGGCAGCAACACTGAGCAGGCACCACAGCCGTGTTCCTCTTCTCTGCCACAAGAATTCCGAGATGCAGCTCTGCTAGGACTTGGCAAGGAATTTTTCATCAAGGAGAATACAGTTCAGAGCAAAAACTGTGATGAGTTTGTTCAGGTTTCTGTGAAAACCTCCAGGCTTTGCTTGTACTTTTGTGTATTTTGGGTAGAACAATCATTACAAAACAACTGGCAATTCAGTGCAGCTTCAGAAGGGTCCTTCTCCTAAAAAATCAAAAAGAGAGGGAGGGGCCCATAAAAGTTGTGAGGAGCAGCACATTCCTGTACTTAATGGGATTTCTTATGAATGTAATGGTTAATTTTGTAAAGGACTGGATAAATCCTATGGAAAGAAGATATTTGACCTTGTTCTTTGGCTTTTTTGATTATTCTGGAAGGTGATTTTGTGACATCTAGTAGGCAATTTGCATTAATTGCTGCTGTAAAGACTTTGAAACTGAAATATTTGTTCCTTGGATTTCAGTTTGTAACAAGACCGCTATACTTTGTTGAAACTGCTTTGAAGCTTGCTGCACTGTAACTTCAAAACAATGTGTTATCCTTTGAAATAAGCCAAATGTATATGCTTTTTATGAATTAGTGAGTGCAGTAAGAGAGAATTCAAGATCTTGTCAATAGGAGATTTTCTGTTGCCATTGTTTGGACTTGGTTTTCTATGTGTAAGTTAAAATTGCTAAATAAGTCTAACAATGTTTTGCTTTAAATGAACAGCATGGTCATTGAATTACGATCTCCTGTAGTTTTGTGGTGTCACTAAAACAGGTTTTATTGGTTTATTTCATTTCTGTGATAACTCCACGTGATTCTGCTATGTCCAATAATTAATTCCTTTTATTTAGAGCACTGATGGCAACATCAGGCACTACATCACCACCATCAAAGAAGGACCAAGTCTTGATTTGCTCTGCACGTTAAATAGTGCAAGGCTCAGCAGGAGAATTTGACTGTCATTTTTTCTCATATCACTTAGTTTCTGGTTTTTTCCAAGTTATTTATTATTTTTAATATTGTATTTTTCCTTGCATTTTGTTGTAAATAAACTACCAACAACTATTCTTTCCAACGGTGGCTGTTTTCTCTTCCTGGCTCTCCTGTAGGCAGGAACCTCCTCATTAACATGTACCATTGACGTTTCTACCCCAGCTCTGCAAGTCACTTCCTCAAAATTAAACAGCACAAAGAATTAGCTTTGTGAGGAAAAATTCAAAGCTCTTACAGCCTCTCCTGGGTTCTGTTGTGCCTCAGCTCCGTAAAGGTTTTACCGGGGCAGGTGCCCCATCAGTCTGGCATTAGCCCATTCACTTGTAAATGACCATTTGCTTGACAAGGAAGTTTTTCAGTGGGGAATCTAATTCTTTATGCAGGGTTTGGCAGCTCAGTGTTGTACCAAACAACTGGAAAATACTGGAAAAGAGACCACTCAAATCCTCTCAGGCTTGTCTCCAAGCCAGTTAATTTTACTCAGCAGAAATTTCCCTCGTACGACGATTCTTTAGAAGCTTTTACACAGAGACTTTCTCCATAGAAACGAAGCTTTCCCTGCTCCAGAGGAACGGCAGCGCTCATTCACGGGGGAAACGCTTCAGAGCAGCGTGGGACAGGGCACGGGAACAAAGAGGGGACTGGAAATGTTTTAAATTGGAAATCACGCGGCGCAAAGGGGACAGAGCCCGCGCAGCGCCGGGGACATCTCGGCAGCCCCGCCGGGTCCGTGTGCCCGGCCCTGCCACCAGAGCCAGGCGGGGCTGAGCGCGTGGGGCGGTGCCCAGGCCCGAAGTGACCCCCAGGGACCCGCCCTGATCTGTCGCTGTTGGCTCGATTCGATGTCTTTTACAGCTCGGGCTCCCATTCTCGGGTAGGGCTGCTCTGAAACGCGCACACGCTCAACACCCGACACAGGAAAAGACAAAGCGCTGAAAACCCGAATGGGCTGCGCGGCCGGGGGGCCGGGCTGTGCTGAAGAGGGGACAATCCCCCGTGTGCCGT
>VZTF01005238.1:1490589-1505157 GCA_013397755.1 Cnemophilus loriae
ACCTCGCTCATTGGCGTGCACGCGACCCCCCTCATTCGCACAAACTTGACCCCTCATTAGCATACACGTGACACCCCCGGCACCGCCGGCCGAGCCGTGGGAACGGGCGCGGGCGCGATGGGCGCGGTGCGGGGAACGCAGCGGGGACACCTGGCCAAGGGCAGCGCCCGCGGCCCCGTGACTGTCCCGCTCCGCGGCGCCGTCCTGAGCACGGCTATCACCGGCTTTCCTTAGCCTCTGCCACGTTCACAGTGTCTAACACGCTCGGGACCCAGCGCGCTCGCACACCCTCCGCCGCCGCCCGCTGCGGAGCCGCCCCGCGCGCTCGGGGGANGAGCCGGGCCCGGGCCGCGACCTCGTGCTGCTCACCGAGCGCGGCCGCGCCGCCACGCTCTTCAAGGTACCGCCCGCGCGTCCTCGGGGGGCAGCCCCGGCCGGGGGGAAGGGGGGGGTGTCCCGGGCAGGGCAGGGGCCGCGCTGCCTCCCGTATTCTCTCTCTCCCGGCCTGTCCGGGCCAGGCCCCGCTGGCCCCACGCTCCGCTGGCCCCACGCCCCGCTGTCCCCGGCCGCCATCCCCGGCGGGAGCGGGGCAGGGAACGGCCCCGGCCCGGGAGCGGCTCCGGCCCGGCCCGGCCATGCTCTGCCCCCTGCGCTCCCCGCTCCCTCTGCCCGGGAGCACGGGGCGGCTCGGGCGCTTGTTCGCGTGTTTCTCCTTTTGCCGCTATTCTCTGTCCGTTCCCCGTCCCAAAGACGCTTTCCCGAAGCCACAGGTGCGTGTTCCCTGCCGTGCCGGGTTCTGGGCTGGCAGCTCAGTGCCAGCTGCCGTCCTGCTGGCAGCAGCAGGGAAGATTTTAGTTTGCAGCACCTGAAACTGGAAGTGTGTTGTGCTCTCCGTTATTCAATAGACCATAATAAGAAATTTGAGGCAATTATTTGAGTTTGCATCTTTAGCTGACTTTCACATCCATGCGGTTGGGGATTGTAGTGACAGGACAAGCACGAATGGGTTTAAACTGGCAGAGAGTGGGTTTAGATGAGATATTGGTAAGACGTTCTCCCCTGTGAGGGTGGGGAGGCCCTGGCACAGGGTGCCCAGAGAAGCTGCGGCTGCCCCTGGATCCCTGGCAGTGTCCAAGGCCAGGCTGGACACTGGGGCTCGGAGCACCCTGGGATAGTGGGAGGTATCCCTGCAGGATGTGGCAGTTGGTGATGTAAAGTCCTTTCCAACCCGGACCATTCCATGATCCCAGTGGGTTGATGATACAGCCTCCCGTGGGTTGTTTATTCCCGCTGCCAAGACCATACGTGAGAACATAACTGTGTTGTAAATACACCCGGTGTACTCGAGTGAGGAGAGGGGGTTGAGTGCTCTCAGAGCAGTCAGGTGTGAATCACACAGAACAGGAGTTCAGACAGCAAAATCCACTGCTGTTGGTCTCAATAACTCAGCTTGAAATAGGAAAAGAAAAAGCACAAGTATGTATATGACTGCATTAGTCAGTAAAAACAAGTTACACTAGTGATTAAAGTCAGTATCTGCCCCTTGAAGAAGCCGTGCCTTGTACCTGTGCTTCATGGCATAAGCCCTTCAGACTGCTACAGGTCAAAGTTATTTCTTACATGAGAAGAAACCTAATTAATGTAGAGTTCTTTCCTGTTATTCTGAAATTGTTGGTGTTAGAGGTGGAAACAGGAATGCTCAAGGGGAATTTCTGAGTAAAGCGGTTTCCATATTTTAATATTCTAATTCAGGTGAGATGTGGCTGCCTCGCGTTTCCTTTCTGTCATGAGAGAAGTCCCCAAAATGATCTTTCATATGTTATATTTTAATTGCAGTGTCTTTGTTCTGCCTCTGTAGATTTCAGATCAGAAGCCCCTGGGCTGTTGGTCGGTTAAACACGGGCAGATTCTCACCTGTCCTGTCGTGTGCAACTTTGAAACCCACGAGTACATTGCAGTTCATGATGACAAGGTGAGAGCCTTCATCCCTCTTTAGAGGGAAAAAGGATGTGGTGGGTCCTCCTGAGGGAATGCTGGTAGAGAGGAAATCAGCAGTGCAACATCTCTGGTTGAATGCATGGTCACTGGGAATACTCGCTGTGTGTTTCCCTCGTGTTGCAGTTGCTGGTATTTTGGGTGCTGAGAATTCTGTGTGTAACTGTTTTACCTAAAAATGATGCTTCTCTTAAAGGTTTTAAGAATATGGAAGAATGAAGACATTAACTTGGACAAAGCCTTTAAAGCAACAGTAAGTCTCCTTCATGTGTTCTCTCATATGTGTTTTGGATCCCAGAGGAGGGAAGAAACGCTCTGATTTTCATAGTATTGGCTGTATTACATTTTAGCGTAACTTGTGCTTCGTGATGTTCTGGAGTGTTGCAAGGAATCCACTTGCACTGACTTTATCATCAGAATATTTCTCTTAAAATGATTGCTATGCCAAGGCCAGCAATTCTGAGGACTTTCTGAAGGTGATGAATTGTGTTCGATTACAGATGTCTGTGTTCTGCTGGTTGATGTGTTAAACACTTTGTGTGTTGCTGTGGAGCAGTTGTGTGACCTCCTGACCCTGTCATGGTTTTTCTGATGTGATTCAGGAATGGGATGCTCATCAGGACATTTTCCTGGCTTTTTGTTGGGTAGTGGTTTGCATTATTTATGGCATTTCAGCAAATCAGCAACTACTAGATCTACATTATTAAGAATCTTAAAGGTTCATCATTCTTCTGTTAAAAGTTTGTTGGAAAAAGTTCAAATAATGAATAAAGCGCTCAGTTTTCAGGGTGATGTAGCAGAGAGCAGAGGTTTGTTTTTGTTGTTGCAGCTCTCAGCAGATGTGTACAGGATCCATTCCCTGCCCCACGGGGGGCCGCTGGTGCTGTTCAGGGGAGGGGGCGTTCGGACCCTGGATGTGCTTTTGGAAGCCCCTCAGCAGGAGATTGAAAACTTCATCTCGGATGAAGTCATCAGGTGAGTGATGCCGCTTTGCGATGGTTCTTGTTCGGAGGAATTGACTGGGATGATGAAAGTTGTTCCCTCTTTTGAGGGGACGGGAGGAAATCAAAGACCAAGATCTTGGGGTTGGGTGTTTTGTTCCAACACTTTGTTTTTAAAATCTTAGAATTATTTATACAGATTTCCTAAAAATTAGGAGGTACCTAAGGAATAGTGATATGAGTTTGCGTATAAACCTAGAATTTGGAAGATGTTCATCCAGCTTTCTGGTTTTAGGTGGAGTGGAGCTTTTATGGAAGGCCAACAACCTGTCTTAATTTTCACTACTGAGAAAGTGAGTTAAATATTTTTTATTTAAAAAACTTTCATAGCGGGAGACCTGAGTGCTTTTTTCAAAATCCATCACCAGTTTAATTTGATTTTAAGAGCTTTTATTGGAATTATTATCCTGATTTAATCAATACAGCAGTTAAATGGAGGTTGTGTTGCTTTCGGGGCTGAGAAGCCAGGCTCTCAGAAGTGCAGAGAACAATGCATGAGGTGAAATACAGTAGACATTGTGACTCTTCATTGCTCGTTGTGAAGAACTATTGAATAGGATGTATGTTTTTAAATAAGGAATTATGCATGAATCTGTCTTTATGCAAATGCTTCTTCCTGTGAGTCCATTTGTTGCATCAAATAAGAATTTGCTTTACTTGTTAAGAGTCTGCAGACTGCTGCAAATTAGGCTGTATGTCCTACAGATAACACAATTTCCTGGTTTTGCACAACATCCAAAGTTAAGCAGCACTGATATCTGAATTTCTGTTATATCTTCTTTGTGCAAATTAAAGAAAAATTTTATTTTCTTTTTTTGTTTTAGGATGGGGATTTTTTTGTCTACGTACAGAGACCTAAGCTGAGTTGTCTACACAAATACAAGCTTGAACAACAGGAATCAGCCAAGCCAGTGTGTTTCACAGCACACGTAACAAACCGAACTGTCACACTTCTGTGCTTGTGTAAGTTATATTTCCTAATGGGATGGGATAATGAAGCAAAGAATTTATGAAAGGACATAAAATGTTGATATTTATGAATTGCTGTTTAATATTTTTAGTTTTTTAAACTCCCTAGAACAGCTACAAGTAGTAATTAAAGATTCCTGATACTTTAACAGCTGCAAAGGCCAACTGTTCCTGCCTGTGATCACTTGTACCCTGCAGATCTCACTACACCCTTGCTGCTGTACCTTTATTTTGCTGCTTTGGATCATGATGAGTCCTTTAAATATCCCGTATTAATTCTTCTTTCAGCATTCACCGGATATTGATTTTTTTTGGATGTCCTTTTGCCGTATGATATCAAACAGGTTTTTTCCACAGAAAACAATTGTAAAAGAGTGATTTTTTTTTTTTTTGGCAGATTCCAATGACTCTGTGTACCAGGTTCTGATACCTCTGCAAGAAGATACTGAAGAAGAAGAAGAGGAAGAAGAAGAAGAAGAAGTTTTGTCCAAGTCGCTACTACTAAACCTTTCAGTATCTGGAACTGTTCTGAAAGGAACATCTTTAGTTGTCCTGGACAAAGACCACGTTGCAGTGTTGGGCAGTCTGGCTGCACCTGGGAAAGAACCCAGAGGTAACCTGAAAAATCGTATTAAGATGTTGTAAGGTCTAAAATTTCCTTGGGCAAAGCACAAGGTGGGAAAATTCTGCTGTCTCTCTTGTCCCAGCTTCTGGTTTAAAGCTCTTCACTGGAAAACCAACTTTTTAAATTGAGATTTAACCTGGGTGATGTAATTCCTAATGCTAAATGCTGGCTGAGCTGTTTTGAAACAGTTATTTCTGTTTCCTCCAGCGTTTGTAACTGAAAGTAGCGAAGGCAAATGTAGCATTCGTGTTGCTTTTTGGGCTCATAGTATCTATCTCTTACTTCCCTCAAGAGTGCCTGACCATATGGAATACAAAATTTCAGACGTTGCAAACCTCAAAGGAGCTGCCCCTGGGGACCAGTGGCCAGGTAAAGCTCAGTCACGGGTTTGGGCTCCTCGAGCTTTGTGCATTTGGCGGCAGGGAAGGGAGTGTTGGGCTGCAGAGCTCTGCTGCTGCTGCTGGAGGAGCAGTGAATGCAACTTCTGCAGCAAAATTAATACTGACCAGTTGATGAGCAATTTTTGTCTGAATATTCATTGGGAGAATGGTGGCCTGTGGGAATTTCTGTGATAATTTAGTACTTTGTCACTTCTCATGGTCTTAATTATTCGGTGTGAATAAAATCACTGAACACAGAACCCAGCAGTGTCCGTTCTGTTCAGGCAATTTGCAGTTGAAGGCCTAAATGATTCTATGATTTCCTGAACAGCATTTCAAGCTATTCAAGAGTCAAATAGATAAAATGACACCTAAGGAATAAATGCACTAGTGAACCAGAACAGCTGACTGCTTTTGTCTTAAAATTGCACAAGAGGAAACTTAAAAAGTGAAATTTTCGGTAGACATAATGCCTTGGAGCAGCCACTGTACTCTTAGGACATCTCTGGAAAAATACTCAACACTTCTAATTTCTGTGTTTAAAATCAGCGGTTAATGAAGGTCTGGTAACAGATGTTAAACTGAAAATCATTTAAAATAATCTGATCACTGACTTCTAGTTGAACTTTACAGCAAGGAGTCACACATCAATGCAGGAACTCACTTCTCTGCTCAGCTCGTTAATGATACATTTTAATATTTCGCAGTTGTGGTGTTACGAGGAAAAATTTTTTCTAATTCATGGAAAAGTGCTGACTGTAATTATGTACAAGTGTGAAACATCATCCTTGGCAGCTGCTGTGGGAAAGCTCAAGGACAGTCAAACCCCTGGTAAGATTTTTTTTTTTTTATAATTACAGTGAAAAGATCTTGTAAAAGGAAGATGTCTGAAATGTATAAAAGTTACTTTAACACAGTCCTGTAGAATGAATTGAATCTCATCTCAACAGCTTGAAGCAACTTCACACTGTACTGTGTTTCTGGCTGTTAAATTTACTGGTGCTGGAAACACTGAAGCACACAAATGTCTGAATTTATTGTGGCTTCATTTAACCTGGATTGTCATTCAGATACTGGAATTACTGAAGACACTGGAATGCTGGTAATGGATACTGAGAACAAAGTGAAGTGCCATTTCCTAAAAAGTATTTTCAAAGAGTTTGTGATTGGATAGGGCAATGTCAAACCTTAGTTTGTGAACTTCGGTTTAAAATTGTACTGTCACAGTGGTTTTAATTAAACATTGCATTGGTAAAACGTTGAAAGTAATGCTCAGGATAAATTGTGTAATAACTTGCTTCTCTTGCTCCCAGAGGCAAAATGGAGAAACAGTATAAAAAAGGTCATAAAATTACCTGCTGCTGAAATAAAACTGGCAGCTTTCTTGGCATAAAATCACTTGGATTATAGTTTAGAAAGTATCTATTAGCATAAGAAGTTGATGCAATATTCATACTTCAATAAATGTGCTGTAAGTGTTATCTTCATGTAGTTTCGTTTATGTGTTCCCAGATGTGTCCTCGTTTGTGAACTGGAATACCCTGGAAGATGAAGAGCTGGTGGTTTCCTTTCAGTCCCAGGAGTCTGTAGCTCTCAAAGCAGAGTCCAGAATGAACGTAAGTTAGCATTAGGGTCGTGTGAAGTTGTTGTTTGTCTTGTCTCTTCCCCATACTGCTACTTTTAGGTGTTGCAAGCAGAACAAAATTTCACTTTATCTGTGATTGTTTCTAACATGTTTCTGGAATTGGAGTTAGTAATCATAGTCTAGACAGCAAGTTGTCACATGGAGTACCCAGTTCTCTTGCTTGAAATCCTTAAATATTTTGGAGCTGAATAGTAACTCTGTTCTTATTTACCACAGTTAAGATCCAGAAGGAGCACTGTTGCTGAGGTACAGCCAGAGACCTTATCAGTTGGGCAGCTCTTACTAAATCTCAAAGTAAGTAACTCAAATATCCTCAAGTAGTGTTTAGACACTCTCAGAATCTTGTAGGTGTCTCTTGAGCTGTTACCTCTTTCCATGTCCTCTTGCACGTATCAGGTTGACCAAGCTGCCTTGAACAGGTGAGGTGAAGGATATTATTATTATCATTAATGTGCAAAAACAGCATTTGGGCATATGAAATTATGTGTTGTCGTAGGAGCATGTTTTGAGAACAGTACAATGCAAGGCTTATAACAGCTCAGTTCTGGAAACTTGCAGATTTGTTCATTTTTAATGACAGTCTCTTACAGTAAATAAGGGAGGATATTTCATCTGAACTTTGGTTGTTTATGTTCTTATTTATGGCTTTAATTTTGTTGAAGGCATTTTGGCTGTACGAAGTTGGAGGAATTGTCAGGAATTCCACTGCAAATACAGCAGTGAAGAGCAATAAGCTCTTCAATTGCTTTCTAGAACTTGCTGCAAGTGTTGTGATAGGTCACACAGGAAGGGAAACTTATCTACAGTTCACCTTGTCTGGACACCTTGGTATTGTTACTGAAGTAACAGGTGATCAATCCATGAGCAGTTACTGCTTACCTGAGTGCAGAGTGAGGAATTACCTCATTTGGCTCTTGCATGCTTGAGAGAAACTATCTCGTCAAAACACAGAGTGGTGAGGGATTTTTGTAAATTTTTGTAACTTGAATTCCAAAATATGTCTGCTTCTACTTGGTGTGATTAATGCCAGGGCAGTTCTCAAACCTGTGCCTTGTACTTCTGAGTTGCACAGTATTTGTCTTTTCCAGGATGCTTCTACTTACATGTTGGAAACCAAATTGAGACAACTGATGGCAAAAGCACCGACCCCAGACCTGCAAGCCACCATTGGCTGTGTGGTCACTGCCATTACAGACAGATGTAAAAGAAACCCAAAGTACTACCCTCAAAGTTTCCTGCAGGAGATTGTGGAAACCCGGGACTTGTCCTACAGGTAGTGACTCTGCATCTTTTAAAGTGTAAGGAGTAGTCTTTAAAATCAAAGTTTAAAAAAGTAGGAATAAAGTTCTTCATAAGCTACTCTTGGATTATCAGAATTTAATACCAAAGGTGCTTATTTTCTGATGAAGCTGATGTTTTACATAAAAATCTATCTGGGGAGGAAGATTAGTACTATTGCCTTAGTTGTCAGTGTAGTTCTTGGTGGGTGTAGACTGTGCAACCTATTAATTTCATGTTCTTATAGTTTATGTCCAGATTTAATGGCTGTTGCTTTGGAGAAAAAAGATATGCATCTCTTACAAATGTGCCTAGAACGGTTTCCAGATATTCCTGAAGAAATTATTTATGCTTGCCTGAAAACATTTTTAAGGTAACTTGAAATCAGTCTTTTCTTTTTTCCTTCACCAAATTTTAGTCTGTTTTTGCTTTCATGATAAGCTTCAAAGAGTTCATTATGTGTGTTGATGTCATTGCTGATTTTAAAGCTAATAATTAAAAGTATTAAATGTCTGAAATTTTCTTCCCCAGCATTAGTGAAGCTCATCTTCAAAGTATAGATGTGGATCTAGATTCTGTGATCTGTTACATTGATATTGAATCCGACGATAAAGAATTTAAGACTGAAATTGTAGAAAATGGTTTCAGAGCAGAGATGGACCAGGACATGTGTGATACCAAAATCCCAAAGGAAAGCCAGTCCAGGAGCAGTGGTGAATCCTGCCCTGTTGGGCTTCAGAAGGCAGCACTGTTGTATCCTCTGCGTGGTGAAGGGAAGCCAGAGCATTGCGTGTGCCACGGATGTTTGTATTTGGTGTTGCCAAAAGGCACATCCTCTCTTATTGCTGAAAGTTGCTGAATTCTCATGAGAGCAGTTCCTACTCAGTAGGAAAACCGTTTAGAACATTTAGCTTTTAGAATGTAGCTGCACCAATTTAAACTTCGTTTTATTATACTTTTGCAATAATCTTTCTCTACTTAAGAGAAAAGGTATCAGTGCTTTGGATATTTGCCTGTTAAAACACATCAGGCAGTTACACCCTTGCAGTGGACAGAATTGTTCGAGTTAACTCCATTGTGATGGTTCAGTTGCTGTAGATATTTCATGATAGAAATAAGATTCAAATAGGACTTCTCTCAAAAACCTGGAGAGATATTTTATTTAGAATTCACTCTGATTTGTAGAAACTGGTATTTTTCCTGCAATGTTATTCCCTTAATAGCACTGCACAGAAATGCTGTTCTCCATTCAGCTTACACTGAAACATTTCTTTTGCCTCACCTGAAAAACCTTCCAGCCCAACAAGCTATTGTAAGTATTTTAACATTAAAAGGTTTAAAAACCCTTGTGATTTTGTGGTGAGGGAAAGGGAAGAGAGTTTTTCTATTGTATGTGAGAAATTCACCATTCTTTCAGGAGTCTGAATAACAAACTAATGCATGAAAATGAAATTAGGATGCCAAATAAGATTTAATATTAAGTAATACCGTGTTTTTCCATGTACTAAGGAAATTTTCCTAATTTTTGTAGTCCTTGCTTATTTTAGAACATGTAAGTAAGAAACCCTCTTTATGACCCAGAGTACCTGGAAAATGTTCATATTCTGTTAGCAAGTAATAATATCTTTGCTTTATTTAGATGCTTTTTAAGAAAGAAAAAGGCATGGTAATTTAGTCAGTTCTATCGGAAACAGAAGTTCAGAAAATATGAGAAACAAACTCTGTATGATCCCGAATGCAACACAAATCTAGATCCTCTCAGTTTAGGAAAAAACCCCACCAAACTCCCCCATTTCTCAAAATCTGAAATATAACTTCAAGAACTGTGTGTACCTGAGCATATGTGTGATTTTCCAGTGATTTCAGAAAAACCCCACACATCAAAAGAAAGCTGATCTCAGCTCTGACACATCTCCTGGAACAGTGATTACCCCTGAATGTAATTTGCACTGAATATTGCTGAGAATTTTCAAACTTCCAGCTGTGGGTCGTGTAAGAGAACCACAAAGCTTGTTTTTAATGTGTAGTATACTGGCATCTATGTTGCTTTCAAAAACAAAAATAAATTTTAAAAAAAAATCTCTATTAATATTACCATGTGCAGGACAAAACCCCTTGGCCTATTAAATGTTTGTCCTTTACAAATGTTCTGACTTCTCTACTTTCAGCTATTTCTCAGGTATTTGTATTACCTGTATGTGAAATGCAGTGAAAAAGTTAACACCACTCTTCCTGGAATACGCTCTCCCACGATAAATCAGGTGAGAAGCTCGTTCTGAGAGCTGTACTTCCTTCCCTTTCTGGGGTGTGTAACTTGGTGAGTAGTTGGAAATATCTGGAATAAACTGACATCTACATTCATTCTACAAAGTATTGTCTGTCAGCGTAAGCTGCATGAAGTCAGATGTAACACTTTAACAATCAAAACCCAAATATACCTTAAAATATGCCTGAAAATATGAACCCATGCATTTTACATTGGAAGTTAATGTCTCAGAGTTCAGCTTTTAAAGCCAAATGTGTGTCATTTCCAGACTGGGAAGTGTAAATGTACTTTTCTTGTTTGTCTTCAGATCATGGATTGGATGTGCCTGTTGCTTGATGCTCACTTCACTGTCATGGTGATGCTGCCAGAAGCAAAGGAGTTGCTTTCAAACCTGCATAAGTTTGTGAGAGCCCAAGTAAGTTGCATCTTCTGGGATAATTATTTGATTTTCAGTTGGCTTTGGATTATGGATGGTGAGAAAGGGGGGAGACAGACAACAACAATTTATATAGTGAATCAAATAATGTGTGTCTTCCTCTGTGTGTTCCTTCCTGAGCATGAATTGCAGTTGCCTCTATCTAATTTTGATTTCAAAAGCTGCTTTGTTTGGTTGGTTTAAATATCTTAAACTGTGCAGAACCACAGATAGTTCCACAGTATGATGAGGTGTGAAAAGTATTAAAATGTATTTTACTCTAAATGTCTCTGTTTTCTCTGTTTTTGTCTTTTATGTCACGGTTCTACTCGGAACTCAACAAGATTGAAGGAAGTTTGCAGGAGTTACAAAGACTGAACCACCTGAGAGAATCTCAGATGTATTCTATTGAAGTGCTGGAAATCATTTGAATTTGAAATTCATTAACACATTTATTTTTTATTGATTCCTTTTATGACAAGGATGTATTAGCACTCCATATTGGGGCTGTCAAAAGTTGTTTTCTACATAGGAGGAGCCTGGTTACTCTGTAGCTTCGTAGGAGTTGTAAGTTTGAAACTTGTGTATTAAAAGCTCTCTTTTTGACTGGATGACAAGCTGGATGTTTACTTATATTTTCATGTAGAATTTTGATATGTGATCGTGAGAACATCCTAGAATACCACACAATTCTTGGCTAAGCACAAGATGGTTATGGCAGAAGTGCTGGGGGCATATCTTGCTGTCTTGGCCTGTGTAACTTGGAAAGAGCTGCACACACAGTTAAAAGGCTCGAGACACTTGGGAAGGTGACATGTTTCAGTTGTATTTATACACTGCCAGTACCAAATGTATATAAAAGTAAAATTCTGAAAAAAAACCCCACTGCAGTGGCAGCTGAAGATTCATACAGAGGGGGACTTGTTGGCACTGGTAGTTGTTACTTCAATATTTTGGACAAGAAAACTCATCTTGAATTTAAAATAAGAACATTCTTACCTACATCAGTTTGTTTTCTGTAAGTACTTTTTCAACTATTGAACACCTCAGCTTAGTTAATGTCATCTATACTGCTTGAGTTGTAGCATTTCGAAGTATATCTTAGATTGGTTTTGGCTCTCTTTGAAATACAAAGTGATGAACTAAAGTTTTATGTAAACAACATTTGTTGAAGATTTTACAGGTATCTGTTGAATTATTCTTCTGATGAGGCATTCACTTAAAGCTGACTTGTGGGACTATTCATGTAAATGAAAGCTCCTCTGGAATAGGGGAAAATGGGACAGAAGCATAATGCCGGAGTTCCTGGAGTCAAGTATAAGATGGATTGTTGGGGACAAGATATATCAGTGCATCTTCAGAACAGCAAATATGGTGTTATTTTTACGTATTTTTACTAATGGTTTGATTGAATATTAGTAAAATTCAGCATATCAGTATATTGATATACGTTGGTTTTCATCATACTAAATAAAATGGCAATTGGAAATATATTGAATTACCTCAGCAAAAGTCATGTAAGCCCTTCCTTCCTACCCCTGACTTCCAGTCTACTCCTGAGCTCTAGTGTAATGTTACTCAGCAGCACCGTGGTGTCTTAGAAAAATGTACATGGAACCGATTTGAGAGTTGAACACCTGAATGCAATTCCTAACACAAGTTATGAAATAGTTTGGAGTGAAGGACTGGACAAAAGCATCTCAATAATTTAAGCAAGAGCATATGCTTGCTTGTTCTGAATGCCATCCAGCTGTAGGTTAAGTTCTTTCCCTTATCCTTGGAGAAAGGAACCCACCCAGACAACAGCTTGGAACAACTGGGCCATTCATCTTCTCCAAAGTGCCTTGTGAAAGGAGGCTTTTTCTCCATCTGTCCTAAGGATGGAGGCAGGGTAGGGCCTCCACCCAAAAATTCGTCTTCCTGCTGTATTCAATTCACTTATAAATGTGCTCATTTAACTCTACCAACAGAACTCCAAATAGGAGCTCCGAGTTCCAAATCAGTACGTTCTACTCAGAGTGGCATGGGCAGGTTTTGGGGTTGGGGTGGATTTCTCTGTACTGAGCTGGGTGTTGGAAAGGACTAATTTATATCGTGTCCCTGAAGGTAACATACCTCTCTAAGCACCCATTTCTCCACCTCTAAAATGAAAATTATTTACGTCCTATTCAGTAAGCACTTCCACATCACCAGCTGATAAGGGATGGGATTAAGAGACAAGATACTCTGGTTCACAGTTCAAAAGCACGTGATTCTCTGCACCTTTGATCTACCACAAATACACGAAATCCACAGTATTTCAGAGGTGTTAGTGCTCTCGCAATGCTGCAGGCTGTGTGATTGATGCACTAGATACCTTTACTAGATTCTCAGTGTATAGATGGCAGAATGCACAAGTGTTTTTCCCAAGATACCAGAAAGAGATAATGGAAAATGTGTGTCTGTGTATTCGTGTATTTAAAGAGTTACCACAATCCTTTGCAACCTTGTAAGAGGTAGCAAAAATCGGTCTGACATAAGCAGTCTAAAGGTAACTTGGAAAGGTTCAGCATACAAATCGAGTAGAAAGGTGTAAATGGGGTTGGGCACTGTTGGCTGCTGCTGTGTGTATCACACTGTGTTAGGACCAGGGCTCTGAGCCTGTGCAGCTGCAACACTGAATATAAAGGAGCTGCAGATAAAAAGCTGGATGTAAGAGTGCAAATTGGGCTAAACCCTGCTGCCATTGTTGCGTGCTTGATGCTGTGGCAGGTTTGTGGGTTTAATGAGGTGCTCAGCCTGAGCAACAAGTTAATGAACAAAAGGACTTCAAAAATTACTACAGGAGAATGCAAATTAAATGACACATTGGATATGTCATGCTCATGGCATGATCAGTGTTGGGTTTTACCTTGCTCAGAACTATAAGCAAGGAACTGAGAGAAATGAACATGTAAACAGACTGATTTTCTAATGATAAGACTTCTGGCTCTGAAATCCCAAAGCTGTCTCGATCTAGCAATGACAAGGAAGGCTGGTTGTAAGAAATACAAGATGTTTGTGTGCCTTGGGCTGGCTTTCAGTTTGTACTGCTTTTGCTTATGAAACTGATACCCTGAATTCAAGTGGCGGCATTGGAAACCCAACTGTGCAACTGGTTTTTGTTGATTTTTAGCTCTTTGTGGGCTCTGGCAAATGAAACAACCAGAGGGAATACAAAACAGACGGAGCCCCATCTCTTTCCTAGTGCTCCAGGGAACTGCGGAAACAGCAGAATAGAGAAAGTGGATGGACAAAAACGGTGATGGTGGGTCCCTGTGTGATCTCAGCGTTTGGTTTACACGGGCGCTGGCTGTGTAAGGGTGAGCTGTAAGAAAGGTTTACCGGACGAGGAGTCAAAGCACGGCCAGAGATGAGTGTCAGGGGAGCTGCTTGGTGCCGATGGAGGAGGGAAGCCTCTCCCGAGGGGACACCCGGGGCTCTGCTTTGGGCGGGGGATGAAGACCCCCGTGAGGAGCCCCTGCCCGGAGCCCGGCGCGCACCTCGCTCACAGCTGTTCCCGGCGGGCCCGGGGGCTCCCTCGGGGCGCGGGTCGAGCTCTGGGAGAGACCCCGGCCATGGGCCCAGCGACTCCGGTGAGGGGAGAGGTGAATCCGGGGGCAGGGCTGGCTGAGAGAACGGCGGTGTCGGGACCGTGAGCTGGGGCGGGGGGCGCGCCGGATGCCGGCGGAGGGGAAAGGTGCAAGCGGAGCATAAGGAGGCGAGGGGCGGTGCCGGTGCCTGCGGTTGGTGCTGGGTTCTGGTTCGGGTTCGGAGTCGGTGCCGGGAGTCGATGCCGGGTTCGGCTTGGGGGTCGGTGCTGATGTCGCCGCCGAGGTCGGTGGCGATGTCGGCGTCGTTGTCGGTGCCGGGTTCGGCGCCTCGGGTCAATGTCGGTGCCGGTGTCGGATCCGAGGACGGTGGTCGGTGCCGGGTTCGGGTTCGGCCCGGGTTTGGCGCCCGGGGTCGGGTTCGG
>VZTF01005238.1:1505389-1569762 GCA_013397755.1 Cnemophilus loriae
CGGCCCAGGCGGAGACGGCGGGGCCCAAGCAGAAGGGAGCCGGCGCTGCCCAGGCCTCGTCGCCCGCCGCCGCCGCCGCCTCGCCCAGGGGGGGCGGCAAGAGGAAGGCGGGCGGCGGCGGCAGCAGCACCCCCGGTGGGGGAGGCAGCGGCGGTAAGGGCAGGGGCAGGGCCGGGGCGGCAGGAGCAGGGGGAGGAGGAGGCGCAGGAGGCAGCTGCAACAGCCAAGGCAGGGCTGCCTCGTCCAGGAGGAGCATCAGCAAAGTGGTGTACGACGATCATGAGAGCGAGGAGGAGGAGGAGAGCATGGTGTCCGAGGAGGAGGAGGAGGGAGACCCCGAGGATAACCAGGACTCCGAGGAGGAAGAGGAGGAGGAGATAATGGAGGAGGAGGAGGACGACGACGACTCTGACTACCCCGAAGAGATGGAGGATGAAGACGATGCCAGTTATTGCACTGAGAGCAGCTTCAGGAGCCACAGCACCTACAGCAGCACCCCAGGTAGAGAGTCCGTGGGCGAACTCAAACAAGTCGAGGGCACCCCACATGCTCCCTCTAGGTTGGCAAATACGGTCCGCACTCCCATGCGAGGATGTGAGGGATGCCCGCAAGCACTCCCAGGGAGAAGGGTGTGCAAATAACCACTGGCAACCCCGGGGACGCGGGGAGCATTGGAAGATGCTCACAAACGCATGCACGGAGAGGAGCAGGGAGGGCGGGCGGCACTTGCTGGAACAGGGGGATGCTTTGCAAATATTCATGGGGAACCTGGTGACCGCAGAAATGCGCGATCCACCAGGACGTGTTGCAAACAATGTCAAAAGTGTGTGCGGCATTCACTTTAAATTTAAAAACAAGGGGAACGAGAGGCATGCCTTGTAAAGAGGTCCTTTCAGTTAAATACAGGAAAGGCTGGCTGGTGCTTGCAAATACAACTTGATGTTGAAAGGAAAGGAAGCACATGTAAGTCGCAGGGGCTTAAAAAACCGAAAAACCGTAAACACCGAGGATTTTCAGGCTCTTGAGATCAGAGCTATAACTGGATCCAGCATTTACTGGCTTTAAGACAAAAGTAGCTTTCCAAGGAGGGAAATGAGGTGCATTGTTCAAAATGGAGATTGCATTGTTATAGTTTGGGGAAAAGTGCACAGGGCCTCCTTGCAAGGATGTAAACCTAGTTTGAGTTCAACACAAAGATTAAAAGGTGGAGGTTGAGTCAGAGGTCTTGCATTTCAATACTGCGTTTATCTTAGGATATAGCAACCTTTAAAACTCATGTTGGGGTTAAAATTCATTAAACGTAATTGTGTTGGGGTTTTTTTTTTAATTCTAGTGGAAAATTTGGGAATTTTTTAAGGCCTGCATTTCTGTTTGTCCTTAATTGGTTCATTCACCAAGCTTCAAAAATTCTTTTATTTAAACTTAAGCACTTCGGATTTATTTGAACTCGTTCCAGAACAGACTTCAAGCTTAGAATATTTTATTTTACATTTCTTTTCTTTTTTTATTTCTTTTTTTTTTAAGTCTCTGAACCAGGAGAGTAGTTCAGCTTACAGGTAACCTGGTATGATTTGGGCTACAGGATAGCAGACACTGCTGCTCTTCCAGTATTTGGCCACTTTGGAAGGAGGGAGGAACAGGTTGTTGGTGTGAATGCATTGCATCTTAATTAAAGAAGGAATGTAGTTCCAAGTAGTTAGCTGATGACTTTTTAAAAAGGGGAAGTACTGGCTGCTAAATATGTCATTTGTTTTTATTTTGGTGAGTTCATGATAGCAGCTCATTCTGTGATTTCATAATAATACTTTAAAAAGCTCTGTGTTTGTCTATATATATTTTTTAAACTTATATCCATATGCGTAAGGACCTAAATGAATCAAAATAAGTACGTACATTACTAAATTTATTTAGAGAAAATTTTTTAAAGATGTTAGTTTACCTGTTGCAGGAGTGTCCTGCAATCAAATTGAAATTTTTTGAACATTTATTACTTAAAGATTGAGATCTGGCTTCACAGAAGAAAAAAGCTCTAAAATACTCTCTTGACTTCTAACTCTCCATTTTCTGTTTAGTTGTGATAACTTTCATTTTTATTACTTTTTTGGGAGTGCTTATGTCAGGGAAATAATATTTTTATGATTTCAACTGGCTAGGTCAGGATAATATTTTTTACATGAGCATCCAGGTTTAAAATGAGTTCTGCAGAGAATGGGTGTATGCCATATTTCAAATGTGCTAAGTGTTTTGGCAAATCAGAAGATAGCTCTGTGTGCATTGTTGTACAAGCATAGACAGGTTTTACGTGTTATTTAGGTGTATCAGAAACCATTTTGATAATTTATATGTTTATTTCTCACTTGGTCAGGATGACTTCAGTTAACTTTCTTAAGAGAAGTGCAAGTGTAAGCATTTTTATCCTTAGGTGCTTTTGCTCTGTACTGAGTTTTTGAGAGTTAAAATGTTTGCGTTGTTATTTTGGCAATTTACTGGTGGTTCTCATTAGTTCAGCGTTTGCCTGGAGGTCTCCTTCCCTCCTTCCCTCTCTCCCAGACATACTCTTGCCCTTCTGCAAAGAAAGTACAAACTTTTCATTCAGGCAGCTCAGCCCGTGCCTCATCCTGGACTAACACCTGCTTTGGGAGCGTGGCTGTGCTGGGGTGGCAGTGCTGGAAATCCCAGTCTTGTCAGAATCCAGCAAGAGATGCTGGGCATCACAGCAGCGCTGATAGGCAAGGAAGGGGTTTGTCTCTCCTCGGGATCTCTGTGTCTGACGGGGCCGTGCAGAGAGGAGGTCAGAGCAGGGCAGGAGTGCAGAGTTGTGTCTCCAGTGTTCCTGCAGGGGCTCCAGAGCTGTTGGACTCGGGTGCACCCTGAGCCAGAGTTGGGCCTAAGCTGTGTTTAGATACAGGGGGGGTTATTTCATATCCCTGTCTTCAAGCCAGACAAAGTGTAACACAGTGACAGAGTTCCTGTGCTGAGCTGGAGGGCTTGAGGGAGTGTCTCCTCCCTTGGCTTGAACTGGCTCCTGACAGAGTTGTGCAGGTTTTTTACCAGAAGAGATGATGAACAACCCTTCTCCCCTTATCTTCCCTCAGTCAGTGCAACCTGAGTTACAGCCACTTTCAGGATGTAGTTTTAGGGGCTGAAGAGTATTTTTGAGATCAGGATATTGAATAATTGCCATCCCAGTCAAACTCTCCTGCAAACCACGCTTTTACACGTAAATCACATCCCACTTAAATGAAGGACAGACTTGCTACAGTTTTTTCTAACTTATGTTGAAGAATGAATTAAAAGATCACAGAGCAGTGTCTCTGGCCAAGAAAGCCTCAGGTTTTGTGCTCTGATGGGGAGCTTATGATTTATCTTGAACTTAGATGTAGGAGTACTTTCTACTATAACATGATAGTAATATTATTATAATATAAAATAATATTTTTAAACTATTTAAAGAAGCAAAATCTTAGAAAAGATAAAAAGTCATTAATATACCACTTAGTCATGGCACAGTAAAAACATATTGTGTTTAACATATAACAATTATTTCATTTTCTTCTGCTGGATGTACTTCTGGTAGAGGGATTTTGTGTGTGTGTAATGTCCCTTCCGTCTCACCCCTTTGCATCCCCAGAAGGTGGATGAACTAGGTTAGGACAGGTATCCTATATATCTTGTATCACTAAACATTTTTGCCATTCACTGTCCACAGTAACTGGACACCACTTGTCACTGTTGCGTTGTAGTTACTAAGTATTTTTCATATGTTGCAGAATTTTAAGAGGAGGGTTTAATCAAGGTGCCTGGAAGTCCTTCATTTTTTGTTTCTTGATTTTTCTTCATCAGAAACCAGGAAAACTAGTTTTAGGAAGAGCTGTACATCTAGATTTCAGCTGAGATCACCATCAGTCTGTCAAACAAACAAATACACAACACTGGAGTTGGGAGCCAAAATCTTTATCTTAAAATACATTAAATAATACTTTTAGATGGATTTTGCTAGTCTGAGCATTTGCAGGGACTGACCATTGCTTCTGTTAACCAGTTACTTCCCAGTGTGCTTTTATCTTCAGAGTGAAAGAATTTAGCTGCAAACCAGGTGCTGCATTTGTGTGTCTGTAGTAATTTTTTATCTGAGCACGTTTTCATGCTCTTGAAGAATTGTCTAAGTGGAGACACTGAGATACGACATTAAGATATGCAGCCTCTTTTGTCTGCCGTGGGAGAAGATTTACCATCCTCCCAAACATCCTACCCGGGGTACCCTCTTCTCTCAATTAAACCTGGCATGCTCTTATTTTACCATTTAGTGATCTGCACTTTGATTTGTGCTCTAGAGGGAACGATCACTACTTCATCATGCCAGTCCTGAAAAATGTAGAAGACAAGTCTTAACAAAGAAATTGTGTAGAAGGCCAAAGGAGTAAATCTGGGGCTGATCCTGCTGCATTGACTTGTAAATTGGCAGCTTATCTGAAGAGAGCTTTGTCACTTCAGTTATCTCAGAAGCTCTGAGCAGCAAATACCTCGCCCTTATCAAAGTATGTGTGTTGTAAAAGGTGGAATAATTTCACGTGTTGCAGATGACTTTATTGTGCGAACTTTTTTTGTAGATCTGCAGTAAAATTCTGTAAGTGCTCGTTGTGGTGCACAGAACAGGTGTAAGGTGAATAAATGTGGGTTTTAGTAGGTTGGGGCTGGCTCTCAGGGCTCACTAACTTTTGAAATTAGTTACAGCTTATCCTGAGTGTGTCCCGAGAAATTGTCTAACTGTTCCTGAAAATCATTTTGTTAGTGCTACCTGTGGTTTTGTTGGGTTTTTTCCTGTGCCTGGGTTCTGGGCACAAGAGGGTTGTGCCTCTGAGTCCTTCTCAGAGTGATCTCACCTGCTGCTTGTCTTGCATTAGTTATCCAAATGTTAGACAGAATATGGGAGGGTTTGTATTCCTGGCTCCTGAGGGAGTGCTGATGGCTGTAATGTTGAGAAATTAAATTTTTAATGTAAAATCAGTTGAGAACCCTAGTTTGATTTAAAAGTGTACTGCTGACAGGTGTGCAAACTGAAAAAAGAAGCAGCCAAAAGTTTTACAGTTTTAAAAGAATATAAAAACCTACTTCTGTACAAGGCAAGGCAGGAGTCAAACTTCACTTAGGAACATGTAGTGAGTTTGTGTGGTGTGAGTGCACTCAGGATCTAGTCTAATAACCAGTGATTTTTTCATTTGTGTTTCAACTTCCAAAGCTTTTGTGGTGCTTAGAATGCCTCATTTTTAATGTTAGTTTAGTTTTTAAGTTTTATTTATGGCTGATTTTTTTCTTTTCACCAGACTAAATAAATAAATTTGGCTTAGGTATGATTACTGCAGACCAATATTCAAATTGGAGCTGCACCTACAAGTAGTTACAAATGCATCTTATTCTTTTAGAAGATTTTTCTGGAAGAGACTGTTCGACTTGTGAATGTTAGAAACATGATTATCATGTTGGCATTTTTAAAAGGGAAGAAAGTGTTTTGTAAAAGTCAAAGCTTTTAATTTCAGCCCATCCCAAGAAAAGGATTTAGATTTTTCTATTTTGGCACTGCTTTTAATAATATATTCTTATTTTATGTTAAACTCATTCATTTTACTGCTTTTTTTTCTTTGGTGGAAGCTGAGCAAATGTTCTCCCAAGAGGTTGACTTTTAATTAAGGAACCAGTTTGGATATTGCTGTGGCAAACATGCAGCTCTATCCAGTTTCTGCATTCTGCTGTGAAAGAAAAAACACAAAAAAAGGTTCTCTTACACATTTTCATGAACTGTTTCCAGTTTTCTCAGTGATATCTAACAAAAACTTTTGTGTTGCTGTACAGTCCCATTTGAAACGTTCCTGGTGCAAAGCAGCAATGTGGGACAGCAAGTGTGTGTTTATTAAAGCCAAGCCAAAATAGGAGGGTCTCAGGGAGTTTGAGGGCGGTCAAAAAGCAAAGCTTCCAGGAGGAAGGAAAATGTAGGAGAGGGCGTCTTCTCTAAGGAGTGCTCGTGCTTCCAGGACATCGTATGTAACTGCCAGCTGGGCTTTATGTTGAGACGTTTTTGCAGTGACTCACGATCTGGAAAACAAAACCAGCCCAGTTCTACTTTACTAAAGATGGACTTTCGTGTAAGAGTAGTGGGGTTTGACTTGCCTTGTGGAACTTGAAGCCAAAATTTAAATCTTTTTTTGGGGAAAATTGAAAGTCTTTTCTGGGGTCAGTTTGTGGAGTGTGACTGGAGGGGGCTGGGGGTTTGTTCTCTATTTTCCTCCCTCCTGTGACAGGTTGCTGAAGTATCTGAAACTCCTTGGTCTCTTTTCTCTCCCCAATGCTCTTACCAAGTTTATCCTCTTCATGGCAACTGTGAGCAGGAACTCTGAGCTGGAGAGCCCGAGTGCTGAGAAATGATGAGGAAGGGAAAGTTCTTAGAGAAGTGAACTGAGACCAGTTGTGAACTTTCAAATGAAGAGAGGCTGGAACCAGTGTTTATTTTTCAGGTCAGACCTATGCAGCCACCACTCTGTCCCTGTTTAAACAAGACAGTGGTTCTGGCAGAATATTTGTTCTGTGGGACCTCCAACTTCCAGTCCAGTGCTTGAAATATGTTGGGCTGAAAGGCTGTGTTTGCTGGAGGGGAGGGATGTGTAACATCAGTGAGACAAGGCAAAACTGGATTTTTGTGATTTTTGTTAGCCTACATGTGTATGGTGATTGAATACAACTAAAGCTGAAGAGCATGGAAGTCGTATTTAGTTGTGATACAATCTTTCTGTATTCTGGACACTGATGTCTGTAGTTAATTGAGATACTCTTGTTTAGATACTCAGCAGATGTGTTAAAGATGGTTAAAGTAGTTTTAAATTCTGTATTCTCCTGTGGTAAAGAGTAGATGTAACTTTCCCTTTTCTTCTTTCAGTCTGTGAATGAAAATGGAGACGAGGTTTTTGGTCCTTTTAAACTCTTTTTCATTTCTAAATTCTGAAAGGGTCAGCATTTAAACCAAGTAGGTTGAGTAGATGGAAATTAAAAAAAATAAAGCAATGGTTCAGGTTTCTTAAGTAAATTCTGGTTTTGGGTGTTCAGACTGTTACTTGAATAACTTCGTTTTATTTCAGATGTCATTAGCGTGTTTGCTTAAATATTTGTAATATAAATTATTTTAGCAGATTATCCTAAGTGTAGACTACAATTACCAGTATCTATAATTAAATATGCCATGGGAATAGAATTGTTTACTCTTTAATCTTAATTACAGGCAACTCTTCAACTAGAGAATTCAAAATAGGGACAGGTAACCACTGCAGACTGCTTCAGCACTTGGGGAGAGACAACCAATGAAGGACTTGCCATTTAAAAGAAGCTTGTGCTAGATAGAAATGTAGTGCTCAGACACTCCAGGGGATCTGAATCCTGTCAATATTCCAACTGTGGCAGCAGGAGGCTATTGGCAAATCAATTTTTTTCCTCCAAATAAAGCTATGGAATTTGAGTGGTGTAGAAGTGGACATTTTCTGCCTTTGTACTGCCTCAAACTTGGAGGCGAAATTTGATTCGGAGACTTAGTTAACATGCAGGAGTGATCTCAGAAGTATCCAATTTGCATGTAATAAAACTTGAGTATGTTTTGGGAAACTTCAATGTAGGTAAATTGAGAGTGGATTTCTTGAACTGAGAGTAGTTACATGAAAATTCAGTTTAAGTCTGGTCAGTCAGGTGGTGGTGCTTAAGAAGTAACCTGCTAGTGCACCTGCTCTGCAATCCTCTTGATGGTTTTGGGGTTAAACAAAGTAGTACATACTGCAATTTCCATTTGAAACAAAAATTCCGTGTGGGGACCCAAATCCTTGACAAATGACAAGTAAAAAAAAAAAAAAAGTTGTCAAATCCTAGTATCACCAAAATAATTTAAACTAAAGTAAGGTGTTTGAAGTGGCCAGAGTTCTTTGTTGGACTTTGGGGTTTTTGTGTTTGCCAGTGAATGTCAAATTTAAATATTGGCCCACTTGCCTCATGAAAAAGAAGATTGTCCTTGAAAGTGAAGAGCTTGAAAAGTTGTATATGTTTATTGTAGGAAGACATTTTTCAATGTTTGAGGGATTTTTTTTTTGTGTTTGAGGCACAGTTGGGTAAACATGGACTGTGATCTTCAAAAACCTTCACACACGAGGTGGAACTGCTCCAAAGCAGGGTGAGCTGTGTGGGTTGTCAGCACACTGAGAAATCAGCAGTGAAGAAAGGTTATCCACCCAACCAGTAAAATACCAACATTTCAGCTCAAAAAAAGAGGCTTGTAGCACTTTTACATCATTTTATCATATTCCTTTGACCTGCACTTTTAATTTCAGTTGAGCAGCCTCTTACAATGCTTCAAGATTTATGAGCACCTTGGCAGAGAATGTCCATCCTTTTCACTGGAGATTGTTAGACTGCTTGAGTTTGTTGTTTCGGGCTTTTGAGGTTTTTTTTAAAGGTGTCTGTTTCTTGAGATCAGGGTTGATGTATTGGTCAGTAATACATTGAAGCACAAATTTCTTGGAATTTCTGAATTTCCAGATCACACTTTATGATTCTCTTCTCAGCTTCAAATTCTCTTCAACCCCAGTACAGAGAATATTAATAACAAATTGAAAGTGAAATTGGAAAGCAAAAAAGCCAGCATAGAAAGATTTGAAATACTGTGCCATCAAGTCATTCAAGAAAAATACAGTTTCTTTTTAAAATATTCTGCATCTTTGAATACTTGCCTTTTTTAGCACTGGAAACCAGTTTATATTTAGTTGAGAATTGTTCGGAGCAGTTCAGTGTCCAAAAAGAGAAATGACTTGAGCTCTTGAGCTGTGGTGTGTGGTTTCCAGTGTGGATGGGGAATGTTGAGGTGCACAGTATCGTCATGTGCTGCGACTGTGAGGCCTAACACAAATAAAGCACACGTTTTATAGTGCAGTATGCTTTTCCTATTGTCTGTTTTACTGTTGCTTTTGAAATTTCTGTTCTTTATACCAAAGCAAACATGAAAATACAGAAATTGATTTAAGTAGGAGATGGAATGGTGTGAGTAATGCCCACAAAAGTGGGTGAGTAAAGCCACAGAGTTACAATGTGCTTGCGCCAAAGTACAATTCTTTATTATGCTATTATGACACTTTTGTATCCTGATAACACATTTCTTCTAGATCTCTTATTGCACCAATGTGCTTCCTTTGTAAGAGGAAGTGTTAGAGATTAACTTTTTCAGAACATATTAGGAATGCTTTGTTTTAAAGTTCTTTGCTTTTATTCCCGTGTTAATTTCAAGTGAGAAATACACAAATGGCCTAAAGTTGCACCAGGAGAGGTTTAGATTATATATTAGTAAACTTTGTTTCACTGAAGGGTTGTAAAGCACTGGAACAGGCTGCTCAGGAAGCTGGTGTGGGTCACCACCCCGGAGGTGTTCTGAAATGTGTGGATATGGCACTTGAGGACGCGGTGGCGGGGCTGAGATGGTTGGGCTTGATCTTGAAGGTGTTTCCCAGCCTTAATGATTCTGTGATTCCACGCCATGGTTATCTCACGTGAAAGAGACATCAGCAAAATTGCTGTATTGGGAGTCCATTTCTTTTCAGCAGTGGTCCTTCACTCTGGTTTATCTTTGTCTAAAATTACTGGGGGGATTTGTCACTTCTCATTAGTTCAGGTAAAGCAGGGTTAATGTCCTTGCTGCTCTCCTTCTTGAAGGGCTGTTTTAAGGCTTTCCTGTGTGACAGACACATTTTTCTGCTACAGTTGCAAATGCTGGAAAGAATCCTGTTTGATAGCTCTGCTGGCTTTTGTGATATTTGGACTCTGTGAGGGCCATCAGTGATTTCAGAATCTGTTCTGTGGTGGTGGTGTTGTCCTGCATGGCCAGCTAGGACTGCAATGTTGGAGGAAGCTTCAGGACCCTGAAGTATTTTACTGTGTGAGCGTATCTATTTTGCTTTGGGGTCTTTTAATTAAACCAACTGTGGCTAATGCATATATGATTTTGGATCATGGTGCTAGAAAAGAGGAGTTTAATGTAGGGAACACTTGCTTTATGCCTGGCTGTGAAACTCCTAAAGGTCTTTGTGTGTTTGCCATGATTAGACATTTTCCACTGATTTGGGCAGAGGCATGTTGGAAGACAGTCATAGAAACATTCCTTCATTTTCCACAGTCAGAACTCAAACTCCACTAAACTTGGAAAGTTATTTTTATCCACTGATGATGTTGACCCATTACTTCTGTAATGGAAACATCTTGCAGTTCATCTTCTGTATTGTTTGGGTGTGTGATTCGTTGCATAAGATTTCGTTCTTGAACGTTGGAAAGGGAGAGCTGTATCTGGTGCCCTCTTGCCATACCAGCCTAAGGGTAAATTTATTTTTCTGGAATCATTCATTGTGCATCAAGATGTTTCTTATAGGTGGCTTCTCTTTCTGGTACCCTTTTTTTCCCCTTTTCAGTGCATTAATGTTTAAATGATGGTGTTTCAGGTTCAGCAGGATCTGCCTTATCAGGTCTTCTCCCACATTAGATTTATTTTCTGTGTTTCTGGGAGTATCAAAGGGAGTAGGGTAGGTTGAATAAATGCCACAGAGAACCATTTCCTCTTAATGGTAACATCCAAGCTGACTGGAACTCACTTTATCTCTTAATTTCCTTGAACCAGTTTTTGGGGAGGTCTGTTATGTGCAGAATTTGGTCAAGAAATTATGAATGTGAAGCTTAACATTCCAGACTACTGGTTGTGTCACTCTTCAGTGTCAGAACACACAAAGTTTAATACATGTCCCATTTTAATGAAGTGTGTGTGGGAAACGGCTGCTATGGACAGCTGCAGTTTTCCTTTGGATTTTCTCTGTGAATAAAATGCATTCTGCTGACACTTGTCTATGGACAACGGATAATTTTGAAATTTAGTTGTTGACCAGAATCTTAGTATGCTTGGTAAGAGGACCTAAAACCAGTTTTCATCGCAGTTCGTGGATTAAACCTAGATGATGGTTTGAGATTTTCTCAATTTGTTTTTTTCTGTAAAGGGAAATAAGTTTAATGAGTGCATCTAAAACTTTTAACTGATAGCTGAGAAATAGTTGCATGTAGCTGGATATTCTTTTAGTTATTTTGATAGAAGATTAAAATATTTCACCTGTCAGGTAGTGTCATTTACAAGAACTTTCCTTTTTTGTTTTTCCTTCTTCTTGGCATCAAGGATAGTGGAATTCGAGGCAAGGAAGAGTAGCATCTTACCTGAATTGGCATCTGAGACCGAATTAATTATGCTCAGTGTCTTTTCTTTTAGGTAGTAAAACAGCTCTTTAGATTAGCTTTTATTGGTGAACTTTGTCCTTCTATAATTTTGCCTCCTCATTCTGTGTATATGGCTCCTGTTTTATTGAAGCATGAGGGTGGGTTGGGGTGGTTTTTTGTTTGTTTGTTTTGAGAAATTGAGAATTTTTGAAATAGTTTCATAAAACATCCCATTAACCTTCTGGTTTTGGTTTGTAGGTAGCCAGGAGAAATATTGTAGTTAGAAAGCAGTAGGCAATGCGCTTTAGGTTCTCTTTTGTATTTTAATTTGGTTGAAATTGATGTCCTCAGACGTCTGCTTGAAATGAGCTTTCCTGGGTGCTATTGCTGGATAGGAGAATAACTTGCAGTAATTTAATACAAAATATCTGTTTGGAGCTTGATGTTTCAAGTTTAAATTAGTCATGCTGAATAAAAACGAGAAAAAAATAGTATTTCGACTGCAGGAAAGGTCTTTCTTCTTAGGTAGTTTAAACAATTACGTTTCTAGATTTCACTTTAAAGATTCAGTAGATGTATATTGTATGGGAAATGCAATTCCTGTATGTGTCTAAAGCAAAATTTCAGATATCTTGTGTTTTGTTTACATACTGTTAGTTAAAATATAAGATGATTAGCTGAGTTAACACATTTAAGTAACTGTGAAGCTTGCAAAGCCTTAATTTGCATCGGTTCAGAACGTTAACACAGTGATTGATGATGGATGTTTAAACACATTGACCTGTGAACAGCAAAATTCTTACTGTTGTTTTTTATTCCAGGTAGGAGAAGACAAAGAGCACATCGGCCTCGTTCTCCAATATTGGAAGAAAAAGATATCCCACCCTTGGAGTTTCCTAAATCCTCAGAGGACTTAATGGTGCCTAGTGAGCATATAATGAATGTTATCGCCATCTATGAGGTACTAAGGAACTTTGGCACTGTTTTGCGCCTCTCTCCTTTTCGTTTTGAGGACTTCTGTGCTGCTCTGGTAAGTCAAGAGCAGTGCACACTTATGGCAGAGATGCATATAGTGCTGTTAAAAGCAGTTTTACGTGAAGAAGACACTTCAAATACTACCTTTGGACCTGCTGACCTCAAAGATAGCGTTAATTCCACTTTGTATTTCATAGATGGAATGACGTGGCCAGAGGTTCTGCGGGTATATTGTGAGAGTGACAAGGAATACCATCATGTTCTTCCTTACCAAGAGACAGAGGACTATCCTTATGGACCAGTAGAGAATAAAATCAAAGTTCTGCAGTTCTTAGTGGATCAGTTTCTTACCACAAACATTGCACGTGAGGAGTTAATGTCAGAAGGTGTTATTCAGTATGATGATCATTGTAGGGTTTGTCACAAACTTGGGGATTTGCTTTGCTGTGAGACTTGCTCGGCCGTGTACCACTTGGAGTGCGTGAAGCCCCCTCTGGAGGAGGTGCCAGAGGACGAGTGGCAGTGCGAGGTCTGCGTGGCACATAAGGTGCCTGGAGTGACTGACTGTGTGGCTGAAATCCAAAAAAACAAACCGTACATCCGACACGAACCTATTGGATACGACAGGCACAGGCGGAAATACTGGTTCCTGAACAGGAGAATCATCATGTAAGTGAACCAATCATTGCATCATTTCTGAACGATAATGTTGTGTTTTTAATAAGTCATGTAAATTGCTGTTGTCATCTTAAAATTGTTCTTTCTTTAGATAAGGCCGTTGGTTGCTGTTCTGTAAGGAGGTTACTAAAGACCATGTAAATAATCCATATTTATCCAAAATTAATATTCTCATAATCGATACATAAAAAAGAAATAAAAACAGGGCCTCAGGCTTAATATTAATGTGCCTAAAGCACGTGAATGTGAGGAAAAGAAAGGGAATTTTAATGAGAACTCCCCAGTTTCTTGTAGAAGTTACTAAACAGGAGTTTGACCCTTTTTATGATTACTTGGTGTGTAGGACACTACTTGTGGTCTGTCACCTGCTTAAGCAGTGTTTGGCTGCGGGGTTCTGATACTAGTTTGATGGTCTGACTTTGGAGCTGAAACTTTCAGAGATGCTCAGAGGGGTTCATTGTTGCTAGAAATGCAGAAAGAGTTACATTGAACATTTCTGTAGTGCGAAGAAAGTCACCATAGCAAGACATGCCTATCTTCAAGGGAGGTACTGTGCGTGTTTCACATGATTTCCTGTTACTGGTTGGTCTCAAGATACAAATGTACCTCAAAATATTAATAAGAATCAAACCCTTGCTAGTGAGGGCATTGTGCCCTGGATTTTAACTGAAAAATTGAATCTGAAATTATAAAAACACTTGCTACATTTTTCACAGGAAAATAGCTAAAGATTGGTTTTCTCATAAAAGACTGTTCATATCTAATTGTTCTCATAATGAGGAGAAATAATATTTAAGTGGAATCAGTGCTATTGTTAAATTAGGAGAAATAGAGATTTTACCAGAGCTCTGAAAACACAGTTTTCCATTCAGTATTACAGTGAAAATAAACCACAGCTGGGTACCTTCCCAGAATTTCATACAAAGCAGGTTACAGTGAATGTTAAGATAGTAGCCAGCGTGTTTAAAAGGGACTGTGAGGTCTGCTGATGGTGTTACATCTTGCAAAGAAGACACTTCTAAGGGCTCATGGAATTCCTTTAAAATGTGGGGCTGTTTCTCTGGGGTATTGTCAGCTGATGCTCTAAGTGTTAATTATCTCTGCTCTGTTTCCTGTGTTCTTCTTTCATATTTGTAAAAAAAGAGTCCATGTTTGATCTTTTTTAGTTTCTCTGGGTTATAAATGTCACAGTAGTGCCAAGTAACCTTTCAAAGCGTGCAGGGAATCTTTTATACTTTTCTCTTTTTTTCCCTATGTATGCGCTCCATGTTTATGCTCAGTCACGTGTTCCACAGTAAGGGGTGGATCATTCCGGTGGTTCACCAGGATGTGATGGGCACCCAAAGCTGTTGATATCCCAATTCTTCCACTGCCTCATACAGAATTCCCTACCTTTTGTTTTCAGAAAATGCGTTGAAGTTTTGATGTTCACAAAAAGCCTGGTAGTGAAGGACACGTAACTGGGATTATTTTTGCTCTAGTTACTTGTGCTTTAATAACTTATGGTTTCCTCTGCATGGTTTTTGTATCTTTCCCCTTAAACTCTTGAGGAAAATCCTGTTCTAGAGATGGGTTTGTCTTCACTGCTCTCCTGTACTGGCAGAGATCTGGGAATTTACATTAAAAAATCCAGATCGCTCAGGAGATGATTTTGAGATAAATGGGCAGACTTTGTTTCCTCCCTGTATATAGGCAGTTAGATAATTATTTTTAACCAAACTTGATCTGTGAAACAATGTTTCTTTGCAGTGGAGTATTTGATGTTCAGAAGGTTTTGATACAGGCAATACTTCAACATATTTCAAACAAAAATGAATCATGCAGGTGCTTCATGATCCTTTGAAATCTGCACATGTGAGAGTTGTTTCTTTCTAGCACATTGGTAGTAATTGTAACTGCACTAGAAGAGACATCTTCAAAAGTGACATGTATTAAGTTTTTAAAAACCCAATATTTTGCATTCATTTTAGGTGTTCTGTGGGCAAATTATTTCATAAGGGGGGCAAAAGTACTACACAACTTAATTCCAGGGAAATGCAACTTTAGTAACTCACTTAGACATTAAACTCTGTACTTTCATTTTTTTAATTCAATAAGCATGCTGTATTGCAAACCCAACTTTTTGCATATATTTATTTATTTACTCAGTTATTTATTTATTTATACACACTGAACAGGATCAAACCACACCTGGTATCTTGGATAACTTAAGGGATAACTGCCAAATGCTAAAACCTGAGATTCATTAAATTATATTATCATATCAACTTTATTAAAATGAGTAGAGTGTATTCCCCAATGCCATGTGATCAAATGTATCAGAGGAAACTAATAGATCTAAAAATAATCTGCACAAATACCGATTTGAAATCCTGCCCAGGAGGATTAGAGAACTGAAATCCTAAATTCTTGGTGGTTTTGTTTCTCAAAAGGGTTTTTAGGGCTTTTTACTTCTTCTTCGCTCTCCTGCTTTAGATGTCATAAATCCAACCTACTGCTGGTTTTCCTGCCTTTTGAAGGGTTTTGTAGACTTGTTCCCTGATACTTTTATTTCCATCCCTTGCCTTGTTTAAGCCCATCATTGTGAGTTTGTTTCTCTTTTCCACCTCTTCTGTTTTACAAAGATGGAAAAGTGGACACTGAAGGAGTCTCCTCATGAACAAATATCAACAAGCTTAGAACAAAAAACCGGCCAAGAGCTAATTAATTCCTCATGTTTTTGTTTCAAGCTGTTTGCAAATTAAGGATGATGCCTCTGGGTCAATTGCGTTTGTTTTACTTGTGAAGATTATTTCTGCAAGTTATTAACTCAGAAAATTTGGGACTTTGACTTGCATTGTCCTTGTAAACTGCTGCAGTGTTTTAACAAGTTTATCTTTATAGAAATATTGAGATGCTTTGGATTTATCAATTATCTGTGAAAGAAGATAATGAAATACTGTTTGGCTTTCATTTTTGATAGCAGAAATAGGACACACATTGTTATTCTTGAGTTGTATGGATTTTCCTCGACAGTCAAAAGCAGTTGCAGCTTTTTTTCTGCAAGATTTGTCATGCCATTTATGTTCTTAGGGGGTCCTCCTCTATTTTCTCCGATTAATTAACAAGGGTTTGGGTCTTCATTTGAATAGATTGCTTTAAACAATTTCCTGAATTCTTCAGTTTCCGATTGTATCATCATGGAATTCAGGAAGTCTTTGCTACTACTATTGCTAAATATTTTATCGCCTTACTGGAAAGTTTCGAGCATCTTCTCTGTTGCTTTTATCATTCTTTAAACTTGTCTCTGCAGCCTGCCAGTGAATAGTTCCTGGCAGCCAAGGAGGCTGAAAGAGGTAGGAAATAATCATGTGATTCTTTTCTCCCCCTTGGCCTCACATATTGTGTGTGACTCAGCTGAGTCCCCTGGAGACTCCGCAGACCTGTCCAGCACCGAGCTGGCAAATCTGTCTGGCTTGTCTGAGAAAAATGTTGGGAACTGGTCCTTGTGCAGCCTTGCATCTTTCCATCTTTTTATGACAGCCCCTCTGATTTTTTCAGAGGGCAGAAGCTGTGTCGCTTTAGTAAACACAAGCAGATGTTAAGGGAAAGTTAGCTGGAATTATATAATTGTTAATTTAAGTCTTATCTAAGTTGGCCGAAGTAGAATACGTGGAATGGTTTCTGCTGTGTGCTCCAAGTCTTCCCACATCTGAATCTCAGGAAGAAGTCTGGCCAGAGATGAGTTTGGTGTAAGCACACAGACCAACCAGTTTGTGCCATTTCACCTTCTGTGTGTGCTTTTTCAACAGAAAACTCTTAATTCCTGAAATTCTCTTGCTGAGGTTGTGATAGTCTTCAGTTCAAAACAAACTCTATGCTCAAACCCTGATATAAATGAAGTAGAAGGGTATTAAAATACTCTTGGATAACCTCATTGTCTGTTTCTAGAATATTATCTGAGCAGTTCTTTAATGGGCAGGACTCAAATCACACATGGAAGGATTAGCTCCAGGTGCTTTCTGCAGAATACTCTCGGTGTTCTGATGTCTCAGCTCTGCACACTGAGCCTCGGGGTTTACTGGCCTGCAATACAGCAAACCTTTACTGGTGCTGAAGGCTTTTACTTGAGTTATCCAGGGAAACTGAAAACAGCAGTTAATTGCTTTTCAGTCCAATGGAACCTTGCAAACCTGGAATAGAAAGGGCTGATGGGAAGGGAAAAGCCAGATGCTGCTTGGGATGTTCAGGTGACACACATAGTCACCCTGGCTGCATTAGTGCAGCTGGAGCAGTCTCAGATTTGCTGAATGGGGGGAGAAACATGAAAATAAGAAAACACTTGGATGATGACCATCAAAATTGAAGCAATGTGCACAGGCTGCATGTCTGGCAGATGGATGCAGGCACGACCTTTCCTCGTGGAGATGAGAATACATTGTCGGACTTGATCTCAACGGTCTTTTCCAGCAGAAGTGACTCTGATTCTATATAAAGCATTTATATTGTTGCATATCTAGGTCATATAAGAGGATGTATAAATGGCATTATCTCTCTAGCAAATAATCCTGTGACAGCTACAACAGAGGGGTTCAAAATGAAAGGTTCAAGTTCCCTTTTTGTTCAGTTAAGAAATAGAGTGAAAACAGCATCATATTCTGCAGTCATGTTTGTCAGGAGCACAGCAGCCTTAGAAGTGCTGCTCTGCCGGAGTCTTGCACTTGCCACTTCCCTTGGACACTTGCCAGGGAAAGCTCAGAAGGCACCCATTCCCTGTCGTTTTTAGTTAAGCTTTTATTTCATCCTTGTATTTCCTCTTGCTGTGTAAAGCCCTATTCTTGCATTCTCATCTCCCCTTCCATCTTGGTTTTTGGGTGTTTGCCTTTATCTTCCTCTTCTGTGGCTTTTGTTCACCACCGGTAATGAAAGTGCTGTCATTCCTATTGTTATTAGTAAATAACTCTTGGTTTAGAGGAAACATGGTTTAAACAGTAATTTTTCTCTTACATGGAAGTTTACAGACCTAGAATATTCCATAGAGTCAAATGATTGTCAGTGTTCAGCTGTTACGTTTTGGTGTGGTGTATGTTACAGTCTTCCTGAAATGAGCTGTTTTCTGAGAAAACTTGTCAAACTTAACAGGTTGGTGTGGTTAAAAGTAATGGAATGTTGGCAGTTTAGAGGAATAAATGGGTAAAGCAGAATTAGTTGGTTTTCATGAGCAAAGGCCTTGATGAGAGAGATGCAAGTCTCTTTGCAATACGCCAGGTTTTATCATCAAAACCAAAAGTCTATTTTGTAATAATGGTTGTGACAAGTTAGTAGTTGAGTTTTGAGTAATATTGCTGTTATTAACTTCACAACCACCTTATTTCAGTAGTGTTCTGTTTGAGTTGCAGATACTAATTGTTTCACCAATACAGAGTGGGAGGCAGTAGATCAACAGCCATCAAGTTGCGTTAAGGTTGTTTGTCTTTCTGACTCCCTGAGGCCAATTTGTGCCATTTTTAATGTATAAGCCACAGGAAGGGAACCAGTAGAGAGGAACCTGTAACAAACCCCACAAGGGCAGATCTTTGAGATTTACAGTCAGCTTCCCATTGCTGTCAGCACTCTGGGTTAGGGTTCTCAGTGAGCCACAGGCCTGCAGTGCTGAACAGGGGGTGTGAGTGCAGCAGTAGTTTAGTTCCTTTGCCCAGGTGAGGGCCAGGCTGGGCAATCAGTGTCACCCACACGGTGTGGGAGCACTGGGATGTGCTGTGGAAATGAGAGCTCGGGCTCGTGCCAGCCTGGATCTGGCTGCTGCTGCTCAACAGGATGGATCAAGCCAAGCTGAAATCCAGCAGCTGCAGAACTGCTTGGAGCATCCTCCTGGTGCTCTGCAGCCTCCAGGAGAGCCTGTTGCTGAGGTATTGATGGAGCTCCCTTGGGCCTGTGGCCCTGCTGAGGTGCTGTTGGCACCAGTAATTCTGGGCTCGTGGGGTCATGGAGTGCTGCAGATTAAAAATGTGGAAATCCCTTGATCTTTTCAAAGGAATTGTATTATGACTCATCCCTTACTGGTGCTCTCTCAGGTGTATGCTGTAGGATGCCAATATAAAATATTTTATGAATGTGACGTTCTATACTTTGAATTTCATAACTGTGCTCTTTCCTGAATACGCTGTCAGAAACTACCATTATAGATTCTGGGCTTTCAAATTATTTCAGACTTAGTAGTAAATTACTGGTTACAGAAATAGTAAATGTAATGAGAATAAACTGTGTTGTTGGATTGGACAAACCAGTTTTAAGGAGACTTCAAAGCTTTCCTGAGGAAGTTGTCATGAGAACTGAGGGGATGAAGAAAAGGAAGGAAACAAGAAAGGAATATTGATACTAAACTGGGTGCATATGAGCAATGGGATTTGTTTATTCACACTCAGGTATTGACGTTTAATAGTGCTCTGCAGAAAGCAGGCTGATGGCAATTTTTGTAATTTATCCAAATATTTTAAAATCAATATTTTTTAAATACTCCTACAGAGAGGAAGATTCAGAAAGTGAGAAGGATAAGAAAATCTGGTACTACAGCACAAAGATCCAGCTGGCAGAGTTAATTGAATGCCTGGACAAGGATTACTGGGAAGCTGACCTATGCAAAACCCTGGACGAGATGCGGGAAGAAGTTCATCGGCACATGGATGTGACAGAAGACCTTACAAACAAAGCAAGGGGCAACAACAAGTCTTTCCTTTCTGCAGCAAATGGTAGGAATATTTTGTGTAATGGGAATAGATACTGCACTTTGAATCAAATCTAGTTTATCTTACATCAGAAGCAGGATTTATGCCGTGTTGTTTGTGCTCCATGGCTCTGTAGGTGGTTTGTTGTTTCGTGCTGACAGCATGCTTTATATTGTAGATGAAATTTTGGACATTATCAGAGCAAGAAAAGGAGAAATAGTGGAAGATAAAAACACAGGAGATGAGGAAGCAGAAAAGGCCAAAAGTGATGTTGATAATGACCAGACAGATGCTGAGAGAGACAAGGAGGAATCTGGAGACCAGGATAAAATTGAGGAAACACAGAGTGAGCAAGATGTGGAAAAAGAGAAAACAGAAGGTAAAGAAACTGACTGTGCTTTATCAGCTCCATTTAAGTGAAGTGAACCCCACATTTCTTTAAGTGTTAATGTGATACTTTCTTTGCATGATTCTCCAAGATATTTTTGTAATAGGTGATATTTGTCAACTCCTTTGTGCTTGTATGTTGGAGTTGTTCTTGTTAAGTAATTTCACCAATTTTCCTACTTCTACACAGCTGGCTCCTAGATAGCCTGCCTTGAGGTACAGGTGGCGCTTGCAGGTTGTGATCAACATGTTTGTAGTAAGCCACATTGCATGATTTTTAACTTTTTCCTGATCACAGTTGGTTCGTTCTTTGATTCTGAGACAATGCCGTCTCATAGCAAAAAAAAACGAAAGGAAAAAGCTCATTATTTTTCAGCGTTATCAAACAAACGAAGCTGCTGAAGTTGCTTTCTGTGGATGATGCCAAATGACATCCTGAGGCATAATAAAGAACATCCCTAAAGTTTTGTTGTGCGTTTTACTGTAGAGGCAACAGTCGTTGGGGATAAAAGTAACTCTGTGACCTCAAGCACTGATGACAACACCACAAATCCTTCTGCAGGAGAGAATAGTTGCTCTGAAGGGAAGGACGCAGTGGGGTGTCAGTCAGAAACCCTTGATAGCAACAACGTGGCAGAGAAGAAGTTGGCATCAGAGCTCCCTCTGGAACTCTCAGGTACAGAAGGCACTGTTACCAATGCCTCTGTAATTTGGGCAATCTGTTTTTCTCTCTGATTTGTCCACTAAAACCATTCCCAGCGTATATCACTCATGCTGTTTGCTTGCAGTGCCATCCTTTACTGCTACGTTGTCATTATTAACATTTCAAAGTTAATTTTCCTGCAACTAGTGCTTGAAATTTGTGGTCCTCCATGACATTAGCGTTTGTTTCCATGCCTTCCAGAGACGACTGTGGCTAAGCTTTTTATTTTCTATTTTCTGTATATTTTATTTTTCCATAGTGATCCATAATGATTGTTAGCATCCTCTCAAAGTTTATTTCAAATCTAATTTGCTGCTGGCTTGTTTATTATTTTAACCTCTCATTTATTGTGTAAATTACTAACAAACAAAGCGTTTTCATTCACGTGAATAAACCATTGCACTGAAATGTCAAAATTAAAATTGTCATGCTGGAAATTTTAAACAGATTTCAGAATTGTAAGCACAAGGGTTATTGTGTTCTAACATGTTTTGTTCTGCCATGTCAGTGACTCAAAGACAATAATACACACTATTTAAAACCAGACAAACTTTTACTTTAGGAATAAGTGGGAGTCGATTAGGTGTAACATAAACTGTGAGTGTACTATTCTAGAATTACTTTATATTACATTTAGAATTATATTCTGTTACAAGATTTACTACATAAGCAAATGTTGTTTTAAGCAGCTGATCACCGTTAAAATGATCAGAGTTTTATTCTCAGTTGTTAAAAATGTAAACATACTCTAATGTGTGATGTGAACATACTCGGTGTGTTATGTTTTAGGAAGCAGTAGTAAATGTTTTCTCTCCTACAGAAATAGTTCTCCATGCAGTCACAGTCTGCAGCTTTTCAACTTATGAAAGTCAGTGCATCCAAACCTTGTAATAAACTTTCTTAACAGGAGGACAGAATGAAAGCTAAGAATAATCTGTAATCTGCAAGCCTCATAATACAGTTTTTAAGTACAGAAAATGTCTTCATGTACAAGACAAAAACCATATATTTTAGATACATGACCAAATATTTTTGCCAGTTCTCCTATTTTTTATTCCCTTTTAAAGTTAAAATAATTGTGTAGAGGTTTAATGGAAAAGATACATATCCTATAATTTTGTTTCAGACACCTTTATGGGTTTGTATTTTATTTTAAAGGTTCACTTATATATTTATCATTATTTATTATACTTTCACAAGTACTTTTCTCCTTCCAAAGTTTCTTCATGAGTTGTAAATTAGTGGGCTCTTTTTTTGTGGGAAGGTGTGTATGGTGAGGGTTTTTCCTCATGTCTAATTCACTATATTCACAGTGATGTTTGTGTTCCTACTATGAAATTGCAGTTTGAGGCTCTCCTGTCAGAGAGAGGGAGGGAGACTGAACCAGGATCAGTGAGGCAGTTACCCCCAGAAGAGGGGGAAAATATGAGTAAAATGCAGAGGTAGATGAGAATGTCTGTCACCATCCTTGTTAAATGCAATTTGGATATTAATCTTTATTAAGAGTCTGGTTTGGGTGTTTCCACTCTCCTCCAAACAGCAGCCATGGAAACAGGTCCATTTTTCCTCATAGTAATGGGAAATAGATCAAACAGTGGTGGCACCCATTTGGCAAAGTCAGAAATCGAGATGCATTCAGATTAGGGATCGTCTAAGAATTCCAGAATATTTACCTGATCCATCCTTCTGCTAGGAGTGAATATTTCACAAAACACTGGTTTTGTTCTGTCACTGTTCTTAACAACATCGGAATCCCTGATGTTTTGGAAGAATTCTAGGAACAGGCAGGTCTTGTCATTTTTAAACAGCTGAGCTGTCTCCCTTTGGCACAAACCCCAGGAGACATTGCTGGGTTTGCTGTTTTGAGGGATGGGGGCTTATTCCTTCTTGGAGGATGGAGGGATTTATTTTGAGGTAGCTGCAATTCACAGATATTTAGTCAAAAATTCCTGCTGGGGCAGCACAACAGGTGAGGTGACAACGAAGTCCAGAGCTGTCAAGGCAGTAACAAGGACAGCTGAGGACCAGGAACCCGTTTGAAGCCCCATCAAGACCCGTCAGATCAGGAAGGGGCTGATATTTTAAGTGGGCTGATGTTTACAGTAGTGCCAATGGAACAGAAATCTGTGAGATTCCCCAGAATTAAGGTGCGGAAGAAGAGACAATCAAAGACTCAGTGGAAAACAAGGGGAACTGAAAGATGTGTGCTCTGAGGAACAGCTAAAGCACACGAAAATTAAAAGAGAAAATCAGAAGCTGCAGGAAGACCAAATTTTATGAATTCTAAATGCAAAACAGTCTCAGTAGGGTTCTCTGTGTGTGTCTCTGTAGAAAAAAATTATCTTGAATGAAATACAAATATATTTTAAATACAGGTATGAATTTCAGTTCTTCGGAGATGTAGAAGTTGAAACTGCTTGAAACAGAACAAAAGATACTTTCATGGATACATTGCTCTGAAGGGAATTAATATTTTATATATGTTTGCCTCCAGCAAAACATGTTCACCTGCCTTTTTTTGATGAAAGCTTTAAAAAAGTTTTTAAAAAACTTTAAAAAGTTGCGTTGATCCAATTAAAAAAAAAAACTAAAAATGAAGTTGTTCTTTTATAGAAGAAACTGGCCAGATGATCCCCAGCAGTGGGTCTGCTGCACCTCCACAGCCAGATGCTGAGAACAGCAGTGGCAGCGAGCTGGGCTCTGGCCAGAACGACTCCATCAAGACTCTTGATGATGCTGAAAATGCAGAGAGGGGATCCCAGGCTTCAGAGGACATAGGTAATAATAATAATAATAATAATAATAATAATAATAATAATAATAATAATAATAATAAAGGATGATAAGGATAAAGACGTCTCCAACTTCCGTTTTATGCGTCTTTTCTTTTCACTAAACTTTCTGTTCTTTTTGTAACTTCCATACATTAGCAGAAAACTTCCAATTCTTAAGTTTGTTTTAAAAGCCTTTTTTTTTTCCTGGGCAGGAGAGAAATCCAATGGTGACGGAAGTGATTCTCCAGGTGCAGGGAAGGGCACACCAGGCTCGACGCGGATGCTCACCAGATTGAGAAATCCAGACAGTAAACTGAGCCAGATGAAAAGCCAGCAGGTTGCTGCTGCAGCAAATGAAGCAAATAAGTTATATAAAGAAACCAGAGAGGTTTGTGCACATCTTGGAAAACTCAGAGAACTATAAAAAATGTTCTGGAAGAATGATAATTTCTTAGCGATACTAAATTTTATTTAAAGGTTTTAAAAAGTTATTTTTTCAGGCAATGGAGGTACTTTTTAAAAGAAGGCAGTAATAAAAAATTAGCAAATGGTGAAATTGTAGTATCACAGGAAGCTTTTTCCCCCCTTCTCCTTTGCTCTTGCTCTCTTGGGTGCTCTCTACAGAGTGATGACAGTGACCCAGTGCACTGGTGTAGTTGTTTTGTGTGACTGTGTTGTTTGTTGTTTTGGTTCTGTTTTTTTTAAGTAGCCCAGTTTATCTAGGAAGGAAGTGTTTGACTGTTGGCACTTTTTTGCGGTTAATTGTCTGCATATTATTTGGTATATTAATTTTATTTTTGTTAACTGATTTTCCTTGTAAGTTAACATTTAGTGCATTTATTGACAAACAAATTAGTCCGGTGATGTTATCCATGTTATCGTGTTTCCAAAGTCCAGGATACTTGTTTGCTAAGCTGCATGTCTGAATTCTGTGATGTACTGAGGACAGGGTTCACAGAGAGCTTACCTGAGTTTAGTGAAGCTGTTTTCCCAAAGCTCTCTTCCTCCATAGGCACAATAGAGCAGCAGAACAGGTTCCTGCTTGGTCTGAGGAGCCTGGATGGTGATTTTTTAATATTAAAGTTGATCCTGGGAATATCCTAACTCTGTAGACAGGCAGTGATGAAGTACATATATTGGTGTATTGGATAAACAGTTATTTGCTTCTACAAACTGGTGCAGGGTATTTTTATTGTTTTATAGATAGACATTTGAAGCCTAAATCATAAGTAAATAGAAGGAATGATTTTAAAGATTCGTTTAAGTTTCCAATATTTGTTTCGTAAGGTTCTGGTGGTCAACTCTCAAGGCGAAGTCTCCCGAGTGAACACCAAGAAGGACGTTGTGATTAAAGGAAATATCAACAATTATTTCAAACTGGGGCAGGAGGGGAAGTACCGTGTTTATCACAATCAATATGCCACCAATTCCTTTGCTTTGAACAAGCACCAGCACAGGGAGGACCACGACAAGAGGCGACACCTCTCACACAAATTCTGCCTGACTCCAGCTGGAGAGTTCAAGTGGAACGGGTCTGTGCATGGCTCCAAAGTTCTCACCATATCCACCCTGAGGCTGACCATTATTCAGCTAGAAAACAATATCCCAGCATCCTTCCTTCACCCTAATTGGGCTTCCCACAGGTAAATGAATAAATGGAAATACATATTCTCGTGTTTTACTTGTGGTTTTGCTAGCAGTGTTAATGAGCAATGGTCTTTGTTTTTTCAAATCTGTGATTTCCAAGCACCGTGCTTCAGTATAATAAAATAGGATGTGTGTTTATGATGGAGGCTAAAAGGGTTGTACATTTGAGTAAAGTATTACTACAGGAGTTTTTATCCTACCATTAAATCTTCTTTAAATGTCAGACTGTATTAGCACGTGTATATGTTTCAGATCTTTCTCTTTTCTCCAATTTAGGTCTAACTGGATTAAGGCTGTTCAGATGTGCAGCAAACCCAGAGAATTTGCACTAGCACTGGCTATATTGGAGTGTGCAATCAAACCAGTTGTCATGCTGCCCATCTGGCGGGAGTCCTTGGGGCACACGAGGTAAAATTAATAAATATTAAAATATTGTTGAATATGAGAATTTTACTTTGGTTTGCAATTGCTAGTTCCTCTAAGCCTGTAAGAATTATGTTTAAATTGAGACAGTCATTCAGGACTTGAAGTGTTTTTTCTCAACCAGAAACACTGAAAAACCATGACAATATTTTTATAGTGTCATTGCTTCTATGTTTGTTTTATCTGAGCCACAGCCTCAAAAGTGCTAAAACTCTGGGAGAATAGAAGAGCAAATTTCAACACTATCATTTCAGTGGAGTCTGGGTTTTGTCTCCCATTTTGTCATAGGAGCAGAAAACAGATGTGTCTGGTGTTAGACACATTTGCATCCAGCTGTGTTTGTCTCACTGAAATAGCAAAAAAAAAGTGATGTTCCTGTTACAAGTAATACCTAAAACCTGATAGTGGGCATTCCTCTTAACTTCAGATATTTAAACTTATTAAAAGGGGTATTATGTGCTGTTGACTTCTTATATTTGCTTGCAAGATCCTGTACTTAAATGCGCTTAAATCTGTATGGATTAGATTACGCAGAATGACAGCAATAGAAAGAGAAGAAAAGGAGAAAGTGAAAAAAAAAGAGAGAAAACAAGAAGAAGAAGAAACAATGCAGCAAGCTACATGGGTGAAATACACATTTCCTGTCAAACACCAGGTGAGGGTTTCTTTTGTGGGAAGAACAAAGAAAATACAGAAACTGTTCATTTCTGACTCTTTTTCTGTTTTCATTTAAGCTTACAATGTTCATGTCCTTGTGTTACTCCTACATGGAAGTAGGAACCATGGCCATGTAGTCAAGCACATAATCTTGGTCTGAACTGAATTTGGTCTGTGTCATGCTCTTGTTGACACTGCCTGAGTGACAGATACTGGTCTGCAAATGCAGCCTTTCCTAATGGAAGGTTCTAGGGGGATATTGGAATCTTGTCTGTATGTCTGTCCCATACCCACTCCTCCTCCCCAAAAAATCCAGCCTTTGGAAGGTTGTACAATATGATGGGAACTACTGTAGAAACCTCTTTATATTCTCCTACAGTAGATATTAACTACTTTTGTTGGAGTAGTTCTTTGCTCTACACTTGTTGTAACAAGCATACAGATTGATTCAAAAACTCTTATAATCTCTCAGCTTTTAGGTAAATAGATTCTCACTATTACATTAAATAAATGAGGCTTTTAGATGTTACTATGATAGATCAATTTCATTATCAGCAGATAAATCTTCAATTTTAGTACATTTTTTCACGAATATACTTCAATTTGCTTGGAAAAGTGTGTAAAAGTTAGGTTTTTTAATCATCTTTGGATTTTTAAATGTAAACGTTAATAGTGCAGCAAATAGCATCATTAATACTACTTTTTAAAAAATATTTACAGGTTTGGAAGCAAAAAGGAGAGGAATATAGAGTAACAGGATATGGTGGCTGGAGCTGGATTAGTAAAACCCACGTCCACAGGTTTATGCCCAAACTGCCAGGAAATACTAATGCAAATTACAGAAAATTGCTATCAAGTAAGTCTTGCTATCAAGTCTGCATTGCTTAAATTTTTTTTTAATTGCTGTTATTTTGTGTGTGATATTTCTTAAGGAGAGTTTAGGAATAATGTTCCAGCAAAGCTTTTGTGGATATCTGGTAATCTTGGTCAGTGTAACTTGTTCAGTTTCACAGACATTTTTTAGCTACATTAAATCATTTCAGTTATGTTGTGTGCAATACTTGGGCATCTTTGTATAGCCTTATTTAAATTAAAAGTAGATAAAAATTATGTAGATAATCAAAACCAAAAAATAACATCTTAAATATTGGGGGGGTGTATATACATATTCGGTAGTGCATTGTTTAATCTATGGTGTTACCGTTGGATGCTTAATTCTCTTTCTGAATTTCACTAATGGTATGCAAATGATTTGAGAGGTAAACTAACATACATTCCAATGTGGCAGAGTACAAAAAATACTCTGGATAATTGAAATAATTTAATTTGTTAATAGCAAAGAGCGAAGATGAAAAATGCAGCTTGGATAAACGAAAAGGTCCAACTAAGGTGAAAACAGAGAAAGACAGAGCAAAGGATTCTCGAGATCTGCAAGCAAAAGACAAAGCAGATGTTTCAGAAACCTTGGAGAAAGTACAAGTAAAAGAAGAAAAGTTGCATGAAGAAAAAGTAGAAGTTGACGCAGTTTCTGAAAACTTAGATCATGCAAAAGACACAGGTGATAATCTTTTGTTATTGTGAAACTGCTGTTCATTACTCCATTGCATGAGTAAAAGCACAGAACCTCAGAAATAACTATTGAAAAACTGTAACAGATTTTGTCAAGACATCTAAAACGTCTCAGTTAAATGATTGCCTGTTATCCATTGTAGTAGTGTCTGAAGCTTTTGTTCCTTTTTTAATTGAAATCTATTAATATGCTAAAAGGTCCATGTATTTCTTAGTACTTAATGTAAAAACATAATTTGTATTCATTGTTGGGGAGCTTACTGACTCAGAGTTACTTCTTCTTCACAGTGGAAAAAGACATCGATGGTGAAAATGAAAAAGTCATCAAGGAAGAACCTATGGATGTGGATGATGTGAAAATTGAATCCTCCATAAAAGATGAGGAAAGTCACTGTAAGCGGGATATAATCAATGTCAGTGAGGGATTTCATTTAAGGACTTGCTACAAAAGGAAAGTAAAATCATCAAAATTAGATGGACTCCTGGAGCGGCGAATAAAACAGTTTACACTGGAAGAAAAACAACGTCTAGAAAAGATTAAGCTGGAGGCTGGTGCTAAAACTGGGAGCATTCGATCTGTGAGTCCCCAGAAAAACACAGATGAGCTACAAACGAGGAAGGGAAAAGAAGGAAGCCAGTTTGATTCTTCTTCCCAAGATCAAAGCTACGTTTCAGACAAGACCCAAGCCGAAGGTGTGGAACAGGACTGTTTGCCCATCAGCAGCATCTCCTGTACCAAAACTGGGGATGAAGATGAACCTTCTTTGCCTTTGTCAGACAGGCTCTCAAAAGGAGAAGGGCAGCTGCTGGGTGGAGACTCTCCTCAGTCCTCTGAAGGAGACAGCTCCATTCAGAATGACGGCAAAGAAAACAACCCTGAACCTTCGGCTGCTGATACGTGTCAAGGACAAGAGGCTCTTGGAGAGTCTGAGAGCTCTGTAGTGGATGGCTTGAAACAAACCAGTGCAGAAGGCAGAATCAAATGGGATGTTTCAGAAACAAATGAAAAACCCTTGAAACAAAAGCTACCTATTACCAGAGTATCTCAGCGAGAACTTGAAAACTTGGGGCCAGTGGTACCTGAAAGCAGCTGCAGAAGAGATGCTGTGGCCACTCTTGAAAAAGCAGACTCAGAAGGGAATTCTGAACAGCGAAGCAAAGATCCAGAAAACAATTGTATGATAAAAAGCCATATGGAAACAATGTCCTCTCAAGAAAGTGAAATGGAGGAAGAAATTGCTCCTGTAAAGACTGGAAGTAAATCTGAAAAGATGACATTTCACCAAAAATCAGCTAATAAAGATCTAGAATCATTTAAAACAGGGCTGATTTCTGAAAGAAACCTTGAAAGTCAAACTATGGAACACATGGATGGGGAAGATGATAATGAGGATTTACTGAGCTCTAAACTAACAGAGGCGAATGGTCAAAAGAAAGGTCAGGAACTGAAAGTGGAGACAGGTACCATGAACAAATATCTTGATCAGACAAATGTAAATACTTCTACTGACAAAAAGAATAATAAAGATGAAGAAACTGAGACAGAAAAAGAAAAATCATCATTTCAAATGAATGGAAAAGACAATGACATTAAAACATTATCAAATGATGACTGCTTAGTGAAAACTACCTGTGAAGCTAAGGCAGGGGGTGATATCGAACCAAAAGTTAATAATATTAATAAATCTATTCCAGAACATGACATAAAACCACTGACTTTTAAGGAATCTTCAGTAAAACCATTCATGAATGGTGACATCATGGGAGAGGACACCAAGGATAAAAATAATGTGGACTCAAAGTCACGTCTGCAGAGTTCACCTGAGTCTGAGTCTGGACAGAGTCTTCAGCCACCAGATGAAGTTCCCAAGTATGTGCAGAAAAGTGAAGAAAACCAGCTTTCTGCTGAGAGATCTGCCAGTGTTGGCTCTGCTGCCCCGCCAGCACAGCCTGTCTGTAAAGAAAATAACCTGAACAGTGAAACAGAATCTATGGAAACTGAAGCAATTGAGGAGAAGAAAGTTGCTCCGTCACCTGTAACCTCATGTGAGGAATCCAGCTTGAGTAGTCACTTTGCTGACCAGAATGGTGTACAGACATATAAAATGGAAAATATTAATGGAGAAAGTAAAATAAAAACTGTTATTACTGAAGTGACTACCACAACCTCAACTGTGTCCACAGAGTCCAAAACGGTGTTTAAGGTCGCAGAGACCGGAGCTGCCAGTGCTGAGAAAACCACGGTTGTTTCCTCTACAGAAAACTGTGCCATCTCCACTGTCACCACCACCACTGTGACCAAGCTCACCGCTCCGGCCACAGACAGTAACTCTGATGTCATCTCTGTGCAAGAGCACAGTAAAACAGTGGTTACAACAACAGTCACCGACTCACTGACCACCCCAGAAGGCACATTGGTGACTTCCATGACTGTCAGCAAAGAATATTCCACAAAAGACAAAGTGAAGTTAATGAAATTTGCAAGACCCAAAAAAACTCGTTCTGGAACTGCATTACCATCTTATAGGAAATTTGTTACCAAAAGCAGTAAAAAAAGCATATTTGTTTTACCCAATGATGACTTAAAAAAGCTGGCCAGGAGAGGAGGGATCAGAGAGGTTCCTTATTTCAATTACAATGCAAAGCCTGCCTTGGATATCTGGCCATATCCGTCCCCAAGACCAACTTTTGGGATCACTTGGAGGTACATACTTTACATTTTTGAGAAAAAGTGTAGGACGTGATGAAATTAATTGATTTTTAAAATACAAGTGATATACGTGTTTGTGCCCAAACATGCAAATTTCGCTATTTATGATTCAGTTTTCTATATTGTTCAGTAGAAGTAGAATGGAAAAACCTTTGTCCTGTTGGTTTGGTTGGATATTTTAAATTGATTTTAAAATATAATTCATATTCTGTCATTAGGTACCGACTCCAAACAGTCAAATCATTGGCTGGAGTGAGCCTGATGTTGAGGTTATTGTGGGCATGCCTCAAGTGGGATGATATGGCAGCAAAAGCTCCACCTGGGGGAGGAACCACAAGGACAGGTACTGTTATTTTAAATTTCTGGTTTTCTTTGCAAAAGCTTTTGCTGTCAATTCTGAGTATTACGCTCCCTCAAAATATCTGCATAAAGGCTCGCCGTCAGCTGTGGCATTTGAATTTTGTTTGCTGTTTCTTTGCCTTGAGTACATTGGGTTGATCGGAGATTTAGCTTTATTTGTTTCTGTTATTAATGTACTGGGACTCACTTGTTGCAGAAACAACTGAAACTGAAATTACAACAACAGAAATAATCAAGCGGAGAGATGTTGGTCCGTATGGGATCCGGTCAGAGTACTGTATAAGAAAAATCATTTGTCCCATTGGTGTGCCAGAGGCTCCAAAAGGTTGGTTGGTTTGTTTGTTTGTTTGTTTAGACATTTCCCCCCCTCCCTGTAATCTAGAGAAATTAAGGTCACTGGATCTTTACGCTAATTCAGACCATCAAGGGAGCAAATGCAGCTTGCCTGGAACTGTTCATTTACCTACAGGAAACAAATGCTGCATTTAACAAATGGACGTGATTTATCTGAAGCTAAAGGCCTCCCTGTTTATAAAATGGGACTGAAAACATCACTGTCTTGGTTTACACTTCAATTTCATTTTACAGTATAGCTTAATGTGTGTGTTTTGACTGTTCTCTAAAGAAACTCCAACACCCCAGAGGAAGGGACTGCGATCAAGTGCCCTCAGGCCAAAAAGGCCAGAAACACCCAAGCAAACAGGCCCCGTTATAATGGAAACTTGGGTGGCAGAGGAGGAATTGGAACTGTGGGAGATCAGGGCATTTGCTGAAAGGTAAAGTGAGCTTTTAAAGAAAGTAGTCTTAATTTGTATGATTGTTAAATGAAAGTTCCTCCTAGAGAACACAAACTTGGTCACGGTGATCATTAGAAACACATCTGTGTTGTATTTTTACTGGGCCTTTTGATACTGATAGTCAAGCTTAAAGTTACAAAGCAAAACTATTTGCTGGTACCAAAACTAAGGTATGCAGATACTCCAGATTTGTTAGAACTAATATTATATTAGTTTTTGCATGCTTATGAACTAACCACTGTTATATGCTAAAAGGCTATTACTGTAATGCATGGAAAGGCTTTAGGCTGCTTTTGGCATGACTTTGTACAATATTTGTCAAATACTTCTATAATCCAAAGAAAATGACTGTGTACAAGTAAATTGAGCCTGAGAATATTCAAGTCATAAGGTGCATATTTTCAGTATCACGTGCTTACAGTTGGAACAATATTTTTTAGTCTCTTGGAAAGAATCATTTTAATTGTATGATATTACATGGGTTCCTTGCAGTCTCAGATGTAATTATAAATTCCAGTTTTGATTAATAGTTTCCTGTAAGATGTTGTAGTAGTTTAGCATCAGGATATTTCAGGGATGTTGCATGCAACTTCAGTAGTTTATTTAGAAATATTTTTAAAGCCATGACCAGTTTTTCAGTGATCTTTTGTCTCACTGGTTGTTCTTAGGAGAGCAGTTAAACTGGATGAAACAAATTGCAGTTTGATGATTGGATTTGATGTGGTGGTCTAACTTACTTTTGGTTGTGTCTTTGGCAGGGTGGAGAAGGAAAAGGCACAGGCAGTTGAACAACAGGCTAAGGTTAGTGAACAGAAGAAGGCAGAGGAATTCAAGGCCCAATTGGAGGCTCAGCTAAAACACCAACGTTTGGCTGCCCAGCAGGTGGGGAGCTGTTGGTCGTCCCAGCAGTCAGCAACTGCACTGCTCACCACACGCATCACAGCCTGGGAATGAAGTTATCCCTTGCTTACACCATTTCTCAAATAGTTCCAACTGCGGGTTGAACCATCAAACAATGCTGCTGCCACTGTGTACATTTGTTACTTTGAAACAGTGTTAAAGCAAAGGTTTTTTTCTATATTGCCTGTTTTTCCCCAAGTCATTTATAACACTTTAGAAAGGTTTAGTTTGTTTCCATTTTAAAAGAAGGCTGGGAAGCACCCATCTCCAGGTAAGGTCCTCAGTGTTCAATGTGTAATGGAAAGCTGCCTTTGAATACAGCTGACTTGGGAATACAACTGCATTTCATGCTTCACTCAAATTGAATCTTTTGATTTTATTCTATCTTAAGTTGTCTGAGTTAAGCCCATTGATAATTTTATTTAAATCTCTGTAGATATGTATTTATATTTAAATGTATGCAATTAAAATTAGGAAACGCTATGCCATGTTGGTATTTCACATACATTATTAAGAACTGTGCTTTTTGCCAACTTACTCCTTTTTCATTTCATCTTCCCTGACAAAAACCCATTAGTAGTGAACGAGCGCTTCTGATTTGTGGGCATTATTGCAATATAGTGCTGGAATTTAAATTAAATAAATACAGAGATAATTCCAGTAACATGGGAAAAGATGTTAGATTAATGGATATTTTAGAAGAACTTACTGATACTATCCCTTCACAAAGGGGCTCTCTAGATTAAATGTGCCTTTTCAACAGTTACAGCACAGAAGGTCGCTGGGTAAGGTAAGGGATTTTGAACCTAATTTTTTTAAGCAGGCTGCAAACTGGATTTACCTTTAAAGGAATATTTTTTTAAATGGCATTCTCAGTGGTGAAGCAGAATGATACGGTCTGGTTTTTTCTGTAACTGGCAGGATCTCAGTGCAGGAAGCTCTAAATTTAGGAATGCTAATAGTAAACTCTGTGTTGGTGATGATGTACCAATTACTGACATAGATGTATGCATATGGTCAAAGCCAAATATAGATGGATATTTTTTGAAGCTTTTTTAACCTGATTAGTCTGAGACAAATTAATATGTTGGGGAGTTTTTTTAGAGTAAAATGTGCAGTGAAATTAACATCAGCTAAGGATTATAAAGTTGCTATAATGTAAGATTTCTGGCTGTGTATTCTAAGCAGATTCATAGTTCTGGAGGTCAAGGAGCCAATTCTTCCATCCTGAACAATTTGAACTAAAATCCTACCAGCAGCCTTTATCTCTCAATACTGAGTAGAGACAATGTTTATGTTGCAAAATCTGAAAACACTAATTATCTCTTCCATTTTTTTTCTAAATTCCATAGAAACGGCTGGAACAGCAGAAGCAGATCCCTGCAGGAGGTGTGGTCCCTGCAGCCACCACAGCCAGCAGCACTGCAACCACAGTCTCCACACCTCAGAAGGTTGTGGTGGGCCCTCTGACAGGTCATGTCCCCACGGGAACCAAAGTAGTGCTCACCACTAAAGTGGGGTCTCCAGCTACAGTAACATTCCAACAGAACAAGAATTTCCATCAAACTTTTGCTACTTGGGTTAAACAAGGCCAGTCTTCAACAGGTAAGGAGCCATTTGTCACGGAAGGAACATTGCTGGAGCTCATCCTGTGTGTGCATCACATCCTACGTACACATCACATCTTCTCCAGATATGCAGCATTATTACATTTCTGGTTATCTTTGCTCTTAACTCTTGCTATGCCAGAAGGACATTTCTGAGATTATACCTGTCTAGTTTTTCCTTGTTCTGACTTGCTAGGAAGTCTCATTTCTGACTATCTCATTGATTACTGGCAGTTTTTGTACTAGTGATCATTCATGAAAGCATTCTATGGTGTAACATACTGTTTCCAAAAAAGAACCTTTACCAAAGAAAGCATGACACATTCAGAAAAAAATGTAAAAGTAATCCTGTAGTTTGCTGTTTCATAGTTGAAAAACAGTCATTTCACTGACTAATTATTCTGCTCTAAACCTGCCTGTTCTGTGTGCCTCAATAGCCACTAGCACAGCTGCCACCTCAGCCACAACCATTGCCAGCACAGGGCAGACCTTCCAGCTCTCAGGCAGCCCAGTAACGATGGCAGGGAAAGTGATAACTAAGCTGCCACTCCCTGCAAACAGCAAGATTGTTGCCGTCAATGTGCCATCAACTCAAGGAGGTAGGGCAAAGGGAACTGAATAAAAACTGTATTCCAGCTTGCTGCTTAATTCTCCTTTGACACTATTTTCCCAGTGAAGTAAACTGTGACTGGAAGGGGGAAAAATATTTTATATATATGTATATAAATACAAGTTTCTACAGCTTTGTTCCCCCTGTGTTGCATATTTGTGTCTGTAAGGGGAAAAATGCAAGTTTTTTGCCTATAAATTATTCTGCATTTCCCAGCACAAAATTAGGAGCTTTATTTTGAACAATGTGGAATGAAGCATGCTTTTTTTTTTTTCGGTTATCTAAATCAACAAAGCAACTTTCTTCAGAAAAATATTAATGCCTACAGCTGCTCTTCACTGATGAGCAGGAGTTTGGCCCCAGACTAAGATTAGCATTTTTGATTCTTTCCTCAAAAAGAGGACTTAATATTTTGAGATTTGTGAATGTATATTGATCAGAAAAGCTCAATTCTCTGTCTCCGTTATATTTAGCATCTGAGCAAATCATGAAGGCTGCAGATTTTCTATTGAAATTTCTTAGGTGACAGGAGAAGCATTGCCCATTTTCTTCACCTACAATGTTGTAGGTGAAAGGTGTTTAAACTGCTCTCCTACATTTGAAATTAATCAGATTATAGCTTTTAATGGTTGTATAACACTAATTTGTGGCACCCTGTCAATGCAAGGACTTCTTTGCAGTTACCATCAAACTGATCTTTGTGAAGACTCACACTTTCCTTAATCTTTTCTAAAATATCTGTTTCTTAACTTAAAATGTAGTTGGACTATTGATAAAGTATAATGCTGCTTCTTTTTATAATATGACAAAAGCTTTCCCAAGAAATGTTGAGAGGCTCAAAGATGTTCTAGAAACCTGGAGACTTGAGTTCTAAATGCCACCCTGGAGCTGCATTTACTTCTTTTGCTGGCCATTATGTCATTAATGAATTCTCAATTTTTCTTTAATTAGGTGTGGTTCAAGTTCAGCAAAAGGTATTGGGTATCATTCCATCAACTACAGGTGCAAGTCAAACCTTTACTTCATTCCAGCCAAGGACAGCAACTGTAACCATTAGGCCAAACACCACAGCGACGTTAGGAACAACGAGCACTTCACAAGTAAGATGTTTTTCTGGTAATTTAACTCAAAAAAAATGCGGTTGCATGGATTTTAAGTTACTGGCAGATATTAAAAGTTCTGGCTAATCACTTGTCAATGCTTTTGGCTCATCTCAGCAATGGTGTGTATGGATCCTTTATTCCAAAGAGGTACCACAGTTCCCTTCGGTTGGGAAAATTAAAACACATGCGGGAAAAAAATCAGGGCGTGTTCCAGGGGCTTTTTCCCCAGGTTTACACGTGGTCTCCTCCTTGGTGTGCACAGGTGGTGCAGGGGACGCCGCTGCGCCCCGGGATGACGGTGATCCGGACACCACTGCAGCAGTCAACCCTTGGCAAGACCATCATTCGAACACCTGTAGTGGTGCAACAAGGTATTCTGCCAGCCAGTAGGTTCACTTTAATATTTCAATTCCCAGTGTGAAATCCATGGTTTGTTTCTTCATCAGTTCCTTGTGTATCATTGTGTCCCAATGCAAAAATCCCTCATTTTGATGCTTGACTTTTAACTGATGCCTTTTTCCGCTTTTGGATGTGTCGGTTGGAGGCTTTGTCAGTGTTGTTCATCACTGACACTGGGAAATGTAGTACTACATTTTAAGTGCATTCATTTGGGGAAAAAAAAAGAAAAAACAAAACCGAAAAACCCTAAAAACATATAGAGTAATTGTGCATTGAGAGAGCCTTTTTTTTGTAGTTTTTTTCTTAAAGAGAAGCTCAGTGTTTGAAGTACTCCATATGCATGCAACCTTAGTTAAAATAGAAAACATTTTGCAGACATTTTTCAGTCAATCACATAAATGATTTGTAAAGAAAATTTATGTGCAAACTGCAGTGTTTGCTTCAGCTGTCTGATCACCATCACACCCCACTGCAATTTGTGACTTGGAGGTTTGCTGTGCTTATGGTTCAAAAGCTGAAAATGTGTTTCTTAGCTCAAATTCTTCCCTTACAGGTCAGACACAGCAAGTGGTGACTCAAATAATCAGGGGTCAGCCTGTCTCAACAGCAGTTTCTAGTACCAGCACAGCTTCTTCCAGCACTGGGCAGAAAACCATCACAAGTTCTGGAACAGCCCCTCCACAAGTTCAGCCACAGACCCCAGCGCCGCCCCCTCGCCCTCAGCAGGGCCAGGTGAAGCTGACAATGGCCCAGCTCACCCAGCTCACACAAGGACAGGTAAAGCACAGGACAGCCTTGGGTGTGGAAATGTGCTAACACCCATCCAGCCTTTGCATTTCAGCAGTGTAGTGCCTGTGCCCTTAAATTTATGTGTCTGGCTTCATTTAGGATGACCATTGGCATAATTACAGACTGAAAGCAGCTTAAATAGTAAATAAATAAAATAAATAGTAAATGCAAAGTAAGCAGTTTTAATAGTAAAGTTTTAGCGTTCACTTCCTGTTGTATTTCCCAGTAAGGTAACTGGCATCAGGAGTGTTCAGCAGTATGGAAAAAAAATCTTTAATAGCAGTAAGGGACATAATTATTCTGTATGGCCTATTTTGTAGACATTCAAATCATAATTTTGATTCTTTGTCTTTTGATTTGATGGGAAGATTTAGTTTTCATTCATGCTATCCAGAATTTCAGAGGAAAAGTTGCAGTATCTGTGAGCAGAGGAGGAAAAAGTTCTTACAACTTTTGCTCAGATCATGAAGGTCTGTTGGCAAAAAATAAGTTGAGAGTCAATTTTTGGGTAAAAATACATTTCTGTGATTTATTGCAATATCTATTCTTCGAACTATAACTAATATATATATAAATGACTGCAATGTACAGACTGCTGGCTGCCAGATAAGGTTTTTTGTAGGTGGAACAAGACTTGGAGTTTAAGCTGAAAGAGAGACGAGGTTTAGATTAGATATTGGGAGGAAATTCTTACCTGTGAGGGTGGTGGGGCCCTGGCAAGGGTGCCCAGAGAATCTGTGGCTACCCCTGGATCCCTGGAAGTGTCCAAGGCCAGGTTGGATGGGGCTTGGAGCAGCCTGGGATAGTGGAAAGTTTGGGTGGAACTGGGTGAGCTTTAAGGTCCTTCCCAACCATTCTGTGATTCTTTGAGTGTCTACACCAAAGACTCAGAGCTTTTGTGTTCTGTTCTGTGGGTTCACAAAATGTGTAATTCCAGCCCAGTCATATGTTGGTGATAGAATTTTTGAAAGAGTTCTTGAGTATTTCATGATCTCAGATGCTAGTTTCGGATTTTAGGAGTATGGTATGTGGTAAGTACACTGAATTCTGAAATCCAAACCCCTAATTGTTCTGATTTTCAGCGAAGTCTGTCCAAGAATTATGTCACTAACACATTAATATTAACTTTTTTTTTAGGGTGGCAGTCAAGGCTTAACTGTGGTAATTCAGGGACAAGGTCAAACTACTGGTCAGTTACAACTAATCCCTCAGGGTGTGACTGTAATACCTGGTCCAGGACAGCAGCTTATGCAAGCAGCTATGCCAAATGGTACAATTCAGAGATTTCTGTTCACCCCACTACCAGCAGCTGCTACTACAGCTAGCACAACTACAACCACCGTTTCTACTTCGACCTCGGGTAAGCATTGTTCTGTTCAGCAGAAAAAAAGCTTCCATTTCAATTGCATGGGAGTATTTATGCAGCTGGAGGTGGTCTGTTACTGCAGTAAATTTGTTGGAAGTGTATTGCAGAGTCTGAGTTCCTGCACAGAGCTGTGCAGTAGTTCCAGAGGGTTTGGATCAGTAAGGCTCACAGCCATGCCGGTTGCAATTAATGGACTCCTCGTTCGTGTCGTTCACAGCCGCGGGGGAAGCGAAGCCGGCTCTGCAGGCGCCGCCAGCACCGGCCGTGCCCGCGGGGCAGGGGCAGCCCCAGGGCCAGCCCGGCTCGGCCGCGGCGCAGCCCGCGGGAGCTCAGCCCCAGGGCGCTCAGCCCGAGGCCCCGAGCCAGCCCGAGGCCTCCGGTGACTCCGCGCTGCCGCCCGAAGCTCAGCCCTCCAAATCTCCGGCTCAGTCTCCAGCCCAGGCTCCGGGGCTCTCTCCAGCGCCAGGCCCGATGCAGCCGCCGCCCGCGGGCCTGCCCCCAGGCCAGGCCCAGGCTCAGCATCCAGCTCAGGTGCAGACTCCAACCCGACAACCCAGTCCGATGTGGCCCCGCGCTCCCATACAAATTCCAGCTCGGCTGCAGCAATCACAGCCTCAGGTTCAGACCTCGGGCTCAACCCTTGCAAGTACTCAAAGTTTAAATCAGGTTCCTGTGCAGTGCCCAGCTCATCCTCAGCTGCAACTTCAGCAGCCTCCAACAAGTGTTACCGCAGTGCCTCAGCTTGAGCAGCAAGTGGAAGTCCTCTCTCAGCTGCAGCCCCGTGTTGTGGCTCAGATACGAGCCCAGCAGGGCAGCGTGCCCCAGATCAAGCTTCAGTTACCTCTTGAGGTCCAGCACGGTAGCCCAGCGCAGGCTCAGCAGATTGCCAGGGTGGTGGCAGTGCAAGCAGCTAGTGTGCAGGAGCAGCTGCACAGAGTTCAGCAGCTCAGGGAGCAGCAGCAGAAGAAAAAGCAGCAACAGGTAGAAATTAAACGTGAGCACACCCTTCAGGCTTCTAATCAAAGTGACATTATCCAGAAACAGGTAAAGTTAACAGAAGGAAATTAACACTTAATGAATGAAAGAAACCTAATTTGAAATGCCTGTTCTTGTTAACAATGTTAATACATTTGATAAGCAGTTAATTTGATTCTTTGGAAGATAGTGCACGATTGCTATTGGCAATTTAATGACATATTCCAAGTTAATTCAGCACATCAAGTCACTTGTACCATGTTTGCATTCTTCTGTCACCTTGATTCAGCTTACCACTAGCTGCTGGGACAAATCCATCTCTATTCTCAATTCAGGAAAGATAGGTCAGAGCTAGGAGAGCTGATGGACAGAACACACGTGCAGTACTTTCATTACCTGAAAACTGAGGTTCCAAAGAGGTATCTGAAATGTGATGCTGTTGGATGGCTGCGGGGCTTAAAAGATATATAATAGACTCTTACCACTTTTAAAATAAAACAACCAGTCACTGAGGAAATACAGTCAATTTACATTTAGTCCCTGGGTTCAAACTTGACATAAGCAAAATATCCTACTCTGGGGGTGGTGGTGTTCATTTTCAATTTCTTTTTCAATTTTCAAATAATTGCTTTAAACAAGCACTGCTCCCCTGATAAAATCAGCTTTATTTTGTCACTCAGTGAAATAAATGACACTTAAACTTAGGAAATGTCCTGGTTCTCCCCATAATACTGTGAAATACTGGCTAAGTTTTCACTTTTGTTTTGGATTCTGTATCATCCTACAGGTGGTTATGAAGCAGAATGCTGTCATAGAACATTTAAAACAGAAGAAGACGCTGACTCCAGCTGAGAGGGAAGAAAATCAGAGGTGAATGCACATCACAGTGTGTCTGTAGATGTCAAATTTTTCATTTATTACATCTTTTAATGGTATCATAATGAAATGCTGGTTTGTAAAAACCTGCTTAAAGAAGCGTTGCTATTTAAAATTGGTTAGAGTAACACTTTAAGGTAACTTTCATGATGAGCTTTATTGCATGTTGTATAAGCTCTATTTTATTTTGATAATATGTTTTTTAAGTAATGTTACATATCATGTTTGAAGCTGGCCACAGTTTTTAATCTCAAGTGAAAACCATCCTTAAAGGAGCACAGAATGGGAAATTAATGGTTCTGCTGCAAAAAAAAGCCTGGGTTTTGTTTGTCCTTTATCATGGCCATATGTTTCCATTCCTGTCCCTGCATGTCCCACTCTACAGAAGGAGCTGAAGAGTTGGAAGACAGATTGACAAACTGAGAGATTTTATGCTCGAAGCTGCTCAACAGAAATTTGGAGTGTTTGTCACTTGTGTTGGGGTTATTTTGACTCCTTTTCACACACGCAGTGGCTCCAATTAGATAATCACAAGTGTGTGTCAGATACTAAAAAAAAGAAGAGTGTATTTTATAAAATTTTGATCATCAAATCACAAGCTCAGTTGATTACAACACTGTCCCTGGGTGCCACTCCTTTACTGTTCACAGTTGCATAAAGAAAAAGATGTATTGGATATGCTCTTCATTTCATGGTGTCAGACAGCCAAATAGGTGTTTTGACTGACAAAAGTCCAATTTAAGAGAAAGATGAAAAAAGTAGCTCTAACTAGCTTGGTTCGTGGTGCAGCTGCCTTTCCATCTCACTGATTTATTCTTCTTCGAAAATATAATGTTATATATATAATGTTATAAAGGGACCTTTAGTCTGTGAAAAAAACAGAGTAAACCAAGTAGATATAGTGCAGATATAAAGAGAAACTAAAAAAAATTGTATGGTCCTACAAATATTTATCTACACATTCCATTTGTCATCAAAATCCAGCTGTCTATGAAAGGACAAAATGTCTGAGGCCACAGAGTTGCCAGCAGCTGCTTGTCCTGGCCATTGCTATTCTGCTGTTTCCTCTTAGCTCAATGGGAGTTGTTTTTCATGGTCACTCTGGCAACGAGAAGCATTTGGTTTTCTAGTGGTTTTGGAAAAGAATGGGGAAGGGAAAAGTAAATTCAGAAGAACCAAAATACATTCATTTTCTAATTAATATAAAGGAAAATAAATGAAAGTTGCAGAACAAGTGAGAAGGAAAATAGATTTATAGTTGAATGTACAACAAGCAGATGAATAACTAATCTTGAGCTGTCATTAGTGGAGAAATTGGGAACTGTTAACAGTGAATTCTATACAGTGAAAAGTATTTGTCAGTCCTTATGCCAAAAAACAAAATCTTGGTAGGATTTGGTGGTCACTGGAGCGTAGAAATGTCTGCTTTAGAAGAAGTTACAAGCTTCCAACTCACTTTCGTCCTACATCAGAATAAAAATCCAGCTCTTTCAAACAAATTGTGGAAACTGAATTGAGTGAAAATGTCTCTTATCCTACTAAAGCCAACGCTTTGTTGGGAGTCGAATGGGGGAGGGGAGGAACAATTAGTACTCAGATCACTTAAGTGAAATTGGGACTGGCCCTCTTGAGCCTAACAAGGGACTTGATCTCTCCCAGCAGTGTTCTAGTAAATAAGCAGGAGTGGAAGCACTGGGTGTTGCTAAATTTACCTTGTACATCTTAGGAAATATAATAATGAGCTTGCAGCGACCGGAGAATTGATTCTGCATTCTCAGCTGGGAATAAACAGGCAGCTCAGCACAATGTCCTTTTCCTTTATTCCTTCCCCAGAATGATTGTGTGCAACCAAGTGATGAAATATATTCTGGATAAGATAGACAAAGAAGAAAAACAGGCAGCTAAGAAACGGAAGCGAGAAGAGAGCGTGGAGCAGAAGCGGAGCAAACAGAACGCGACCAAGCTCTCAGCTCTGCTTTTCAAGCATAAAGAGCAGCTGAAAGCTGAAATACTGAAAAAAAGAGCACTTCTGGACAAAGATCTGCAGATTGAAGTGCAGGTAAGGACAGAGTCTCAAAGGCTAATTTGATGTTAAGCTGGGGAGAACATTTCTGTGTTAATCTGTGTCTATTTGCTCAGTGAGATTTTAAGGAAATTTACAGGAAGAAGCCGTGGTTGTGGATCTCTGCAAAGCTACTCATATGTCCTTTGAGGGCCTGTTGGTTTTGTTCTGGACTGAAATTACCTTCTTTCATGAAACAGCTTCTGAGAAGTTACAGCCAGTGGGCCTTTGTAGCCCAAGAGTGTCATCCCTTAATATTATGTGAATTGTAGGTTCAGAACATGAAAAAAATGCACATTTAAGTGGATTTAATTGATTTCTTTTGGTTAAGCATGGGGATTTTTGCCTTGTTTGTAACCCTGTCTTGCAGTAATCATATGAAGTGCCTCCCTCTATTTATTCATTTAATACACTTCAGGAGGAGCTAAAGAAAGACTTGACTAAAATTAAGAAAGAAAAGGAAAGAGCCCAGGCAGCAGCTGCTGCAGCAGCCGCCGCAGCCGCCGCGGCCGCCGCCGCTGCCCCGCCACCGCCGCCACCAGTGCCACCAGCACCGCCACAGCCACCGGCAGCCAGCGTCACCTCCTCCTCCTCCACCACCGTCCCCGTGCCAGTGTCCTCCCAGAAGAGGAAACGAGAGGAGGAGAAAGATTCCTCGGCCTCCAAGTCCAAGAAAAAGAAAATGATTTCTACTACCTCAAAGGAAACGAAGAAGGACACAAAGCTTTACTGCATCTGTAAAACGCCTTACGACGAGTCCAAGTGAGTAGCGATGCCACAGCCCCTCCTGCATGTCCTTAGCTTTAGGTTTAGTGTCAGCTCTTAGTGCCAGGTAGTGCTAGAAGTGGAGCTAGTGGCAGGTTATTGCAGTGATCACTGAGGTATAGAGAATAAAGTCTCTATTTCCCACTAGCAGTTACAAATATTAACATACTTGATTGATACTGTTACTGTGCGTGGTTTATATTTTACTCGTTTGCATGTCTCCATTGTGTGACCTTCCTGTCTCACATGCACATACTCTTTTCTTTTTTTTCCCTCCGCTCTGTTACTCTTTCTTTTGCCGTTTTGCCTCTGCCTCAGAAGCAAGTGACAATTTGGTTTGAGCAATTTCTTGTGAATAAGTAGCTGATGTTCTTCAGAAATAGCTTTGGTACCGTCTTCCAATAAACGACCTTTTTATGTAAGGCAGTACCCAGTAAAGGAGGCTCCGAGTCACTGGACTGCAGTTCACTTTGGACAATGTTTCAGGGAGAAATGGTTTCCATGTGTTATTATTTGCATTCCAGGGTTGATAAAAATGAATATTTAAGCATTCGACAAAGTGAAAACTGCAGTTCTCTATAGTTTGATTCTGACTGTGAATGAGGAGAAGCATTTATGCTGCGTACAGAGCTTGTGAAGAAATGGTGTGAGTGCTGGAGTGGGGAATCCAGTGGATTCCAGGGGATAGTGTTACGTGTTCCTGCTGAAGCTAGAGGTGACTAACAGCAGTAGTTAGTAATGGTTAACATCTGAGAGCTGTGTAGAGATGTATGTACAATAAATTCGACTTCAGAACAATTCCAAGTAAGTGACAATACCCAAAAGTATTGAGTCTGATTATTGGACTCATAATTTGGTGGTACTTTAAGGGCTGATAACAGAGGAATCATAGATCTGGAGTGGTGCCTTTGCTCTATGGGTCATGGTTCTTCATTCCAAGTTTAGGGCCCGGACTAGCGGACCTCTTGAGGTTCCTTCTAGCCTTTTTTTGGGTTTTAATTACGTTTTTTTAACAAAGTTGAGGTCTTTGAGGTTTTTTTCTCCTTGGTTTTGAGTAGCTCTGACCATTGCACTATTACTTCAAGGTGGGAAGTGGAGCTGCTCCCTGGACTGCCAGTGCTGCAGGAAGAGCAGAATGATGCTCTGGCTGTTACATCACTGTCACCTCTGAGGGGTGTCCCCAGCCTCACTTAACTTTGTGTCTGTGTCAGGTTTTCTGTCATCCAGTGGACTTAGTAGGGACCCTGTTCTCTGGTTTGTGATACCAGAGGTCTGTGTGTTACTGTATCTGGACCTTGTGAGTGAGCAAAGGGATTTGATTGTCAGACTTTGCGTTGACTCCAGTGGTCATAGAGTGAATTTTGGTAGCTTGATTTGAGAACTGTGCTTCAGTGCACTGAATAAAACTTCAAGAAAATGCAATGTTAATAACTCAGTAGTATCCTTAGCAATATGATTGAGCTCTGCTTCTTTGCTTTTTGTGCATTTTAAATTTGATGTTCCTACAAATGATGACTGTACTGTTGAAGTACTACATAATCCTTTCGCTGTTTGGAAAGGAATGAGTCAAGTTTTAAAACAGTTTTCTGAGGGTTTTTTTTTTCATTTTTTCATATATATGTAGGCATTGGATCGTCTTCTTTGTGCTGGTATCTCTTTTCTACTTCAGAAAAGATAGGTGTGCTGCTTGAAAAGCCCATTTGTGGTATTTTATGAATACCTTGTGTATTTTTTTGGATTTCGTAAAACCTTGTAAGTTGTTTTGTGCTGTGTATTTTATTGTAGATCTTACGTTTAGTTCTCTTTCGTGATACTCCAGGGTTGTAGGGATTTGCTGATACCGTTTTCAAGGATGGTCAGTAAGGATATCTTTCTAAGATTCCTACTTAGATTCCAATCTGTTTGTTAAAGCATAATGTGGCACCTGCTCCACATTCCAGTGGCAAGGTTTAGCATCTACCCCAGATGCAAACGTGCTTCCACATCACCAGGAGCAGACACAGCCCCTGTTGGGAAAGGGGCTGAGTTGCTGATAGTTGTCAGAGTCTATGTCTAGCTGTTATTATGGAAATTGGATTATGTGATATTTATTTTAGGATTTGCCTGACTGAAAAACAAGAGAAAAGGCAGGATCTGAGTGTCCAGGATGTGTGCAGAGGCCCAGGAAATCAGAGGTGCTTCCTGTGGAACATGGGGTAGCTACTGCCCTGCCGGTGCCGTGGCGTCCCCAGGGTGTTGCCTGCAGGCTGGCAGGGTGGCAGGAATTCCTACAGCAGCACCTGGCAGGGGGCTGTGGTCTCCAAAATCCAGATTTGGAGGATGGAGGTTCCGAGTCCGCTTGCTTTTGCTCAGGCAGAGAGAATGGATGTGAGCGTCGCCCATCTGGTTGTCACTGGTCATAGGTGTGTTCTGAGAGATCCATACACGAGTTACAAACATCCTGGCATAATATTTTACACTTGTGTCGCATCATTCTGTGCAAGGTCCCATCCCCACGATTCTGTCCCTGGTTCCCTTCACTTTGTGTCATACCATACCCGGTTCTGTCACACAGCTGTGTCTGAGAGGAGACATTATTCACTCAAAATTCCACTTTGTCACAGTTTTAAGTAGTTTATTATCAGTTTTTCAGTGCACACCCTCCCCCCCAAAAAACTTCCACCAAGATTTAAAATTGACAATCATACCCTGACCCCATTTTCTTTCGTATCATGTTACACCAAGACGTACCTACACACTGCTGGTTGCATGTTCTTGTAGTGTACTCGTAACTCCTAGTTGGTGTTTGCGCTTTGCTTTTGTTTTTTAAATTAACTGAGACCTACATTTTCAAACCTTAAGGAAATGTTTCAGTGGCTTTTGAGCTGCAATTTTGAAAATGTAAACCTTTTTCTTTGGCCTTGTCTTTTTGTGCCTTTGACAGTTTTTCACACACACATTGAAGACAGTAGATTTTTAGCCCATAGTTTTGTCAAAGTCTGGTTACTTATTAATATGTACATATTAATACATGTGCATTTTGATGAATTGTCAATTTAAAATTGACCCAAGTGACCTTACTGCCAGTCTAGCTGCAGCATCAGATGTTAGTTTGTAAGGATAGGGAGCAGGGAAGCTGAGACAGAAAGTAGCCCAGCAGCAAGTGCATCAGAGAGAAATGCAGGGAAAAGTGCCATGCCATTTGAAATGACAATTACATTGTCATTTTCATTGTGAACACTTTTAGGTTCTATATTGGCTGTGATCTTTGTACTAACTGGTATCATGGAGAATGTGTTGGCATCACAGAAAAGGAGGCTAAGAAAATGGATGTGTACATCTGTAATGAGTGTAAACGGGCACAAGAGGGCAGCAGTGAGGAGTTGTACTGTATCTGCAGAACACCTTATGATGAGTCACAGTGAGTTCGGATCAGAACCTCTTATTCCATGTCTAGGTAGCAAAACTGCTCTGACTGTGCTTTCCTGTTCCTTGCAAAGAGTAAAAAACGAGTTATTCTGCATATATTGTATTCATTCGTAATACAAATCGCTTTTCAGTAATTGTCTCCCCCTCCCGAATGTTTCTGTTCAGTAAATGTTTAGGAAAAGTGAAGTTCCTCAGGGTGGTCAAAATGTATTATGGTTTTCATTTTTAACAACAAACTACCAAAACACCATGTACTTTAAATTGGGATTTATTTTCTTTTTTTGTTTTATTTTCTTTAACAGGGGCTGGTTAGAAAGACTAAAAGACAAATGCTGTATTTAGTGGATTTTTTTTGTGCTTTAATCTGATCTGGCTGGAGAACATAATTTTAGTATGGGGGTATATGGTTGGTATATGATTATATATATGTGAATTATATGCATCTTTTACTGTAAGGCTTTGTGTCATAGAATACTCCCTCTGTATTCAGTTACAAGACTGAAGCTTCCATATGAAAAGTGCTTGTATGGAGTGAAACAAGCCCTAGTTATAGTCCAGTTTGTGCAAAATGCATCTTGAATTGGTTTGGATACTGGGCTGGGTGAGACTTCTGGCTTTACACTGTTCCTTTCACCTCTAAAGCAGAGGAATGATTTTTGAAATCTTGATTGCTTGAAAGGATAAAATTTAGGAACGTGTTTTGAAACGGTCTGTAAATACAAAAGCAGTTGGAGTAGAATTTGTCACTCTGAAATTTGATGTTACCTGTTGTGTTTAATCATGCCAAGTATCTGCTTGTGTGCAGGGGATGGCAGGTCTATGTGTTTAAATGTAACCTGGACTAGAAGTAGATGAAGCCACTGACATTTGGTTTGGCTCTTGCAGATTTTACATTGGCTGTGACCGATGTCAGAACTGGTACCACGGGCGCTGCGTGGGCATCCTGCAGAGCGAGGCAGATCTCATTGATGAGTACGTGTGTCCCCAGTGCCAGTCCACAGAGGATGCCATGACTGTGCTCAGTCCACTCACAGATAAAGACTATGAAGGGTTGAGGAGGGTCCTGCGCTCCTTGCAGGTGAGGAGAAGGGTGGCAGCACCAGGGAGTGTGACAGACCCGGTGGGTCTGGGAGGACGGGTTCATTTCTGTTCAGTAGCTCTGAGATTTGAGGGAACAGCAAAGCTGTGCCACTGTGTCAGCTGCAAACCTGCTTGGCGTTACTGTGCTGAGGAATATTTACAATAATTAGTAAATCACTGCCCCTGAGTGGGTGAGACTAAACAATCCCTTCAGGGAAAGACTTTTAAAGGAAGCAGATTTAGAATCCCAAAAGGCAGAGCGGGAGCCCAACTGCACAGGGTATGGAAGGTGCAGTGTTCTGTTCTCAGATCAGTTTTCTGTGGGTTGTGATGTACACTTCCTTAGTTTAATTGAGAGTTACCAGATTTCAGGAGTGTTCTCACAGGGGGTTGTTATCAGCATGTAAATGATGGCATCCTGATAATAAGAATCATGTCACTGTCTGATACAGTATATTTCTGGTTTGTCTGTCACTCCCAAATAGGCTTTTACTGCTACAGCCATAAAGAATTTTTAAGAATTCTGGTAAAATTCTTAAAATTGTGGTAACAGAAATCCTGTAAGTAATATTTTGCATTGTCCTGTATTTTGCATACATTTATAAAAGCATATTAATTTCAGAGTACTTGAAAGCACTCTCAGTAAATTCATTCCATACTTTTCCATGCAGCCTGTTCAGCATAGTATCCTGTTATGTCTGAATTTCAGTTTCCTGTTTTGAAGCCCAGCTACTGGGTCACTGACATTTAAAACTTTACCCAGTCATCAGATGAGAACTGGTTCCTTTTTCGTATAATGCTGCACTTCTTCCTGAAATTCAACTCCAGACCCAAAAAGATAAAAGGATAAAAATATTTACCTATTAATAGTGCCTAATTTAACTTAATTGTATGTTTTAATTCTCTCCTGTTTCCCTGCCAGGCTCACAAGATGGCATGGCCATTCCTAGAACCAGTAGATCCCAACGATGCACCAGATTATTATGGTGTCATCAAGGAACCAATGGGTAAGTGTTGGTGAGAACAGCCTGAGTGAGTGGGTTGGGGCTTTGGAATAGCAAGTTAATTTCTTGCTGACCAGTTCCAGCCATATTTTGCAAAATACACAAGTTAAGCAGGTGAAACACTGTGATTTCTCACTGATACATTCAGAAGTTCGTGAGGGCTGTTTGATCAACTTCTAGGCTGACTCCTTCACTAGATACTGCCAGTCTTACAGATGAAATGTGGAAGTCAGTGCAGCAATAGGATAGAACTCATGGTTTTAAATTTCTTTATTTAAAGAGGACAACTTTTTTCTGTCTTTGTGCATGAGCTCCTCCTCCAAAGGTTGGGATACATACTCCAGAGGCTGAGGAGGAGGTGATGCTATGGAAGTGTGACGTGCACCTTAAGATGAAGTTGAAAATTATCTTCATCTGACTTGCTAGTATAGTAAATTTTGTATTATGTGAAATTTATCTTTAAAGCTGCAGGAACAAAGTGGATTCAGATGTGAATGTGGGAAAAGTGGAAGGGGAGATGTTGCAGTTTTGCAGTGCTTTACTCTGATCTTCTTAGAGCTCACCAGTTAAAACTGGATAAGCACTTGGATGTGAAACCTCCAGGGAAAATCTATCTCCTGGCAGAAATGGTGTTGGGAATGTTATTCCTTTCCTTCCAGTATTGAACCAATACCTCTTCATATCCCTAAATGAGAGCCAGTGTGTCATTTGAGCTTCCTCACCTACTCCCTACTCGTCCTTGAAATAGGAAAGTTCAGTTTAGTATCTTGGCAAAATGTTGTGGTATGCTGACTGAAAATAATAATTTGTTTAGAAACTGTGTCCTTTTCTGTTCCAAAGTTTTGGACTGTGCTGTTATGACAATGCTGAACAACTCCTATTCCATGATGGATGGGTTAAAGCTTACAAGTAAAGCTCAATTAACAATATTGTTAGTGGAGTAAACAAAAATGCATTTAGCCCTTTCTGGCTTAAGTAGGAGGAGAAGACATTTGTAAGAATACGAGTAAATCTGAGTAAAATACACCAGGTAGTCCAGACCCATCTGCAGTTGTTTGCACACATTCTGGCATTACTGGTATTTCAAAATAAGCACCTTAAGGGCATTTTCCAAGGGCAGATAGTTGTTTTCCTGGCTAAATGTGCCACTAGACGTTTACACAGCTGTATTTATATTTGACAGGTTTTGTTCCTCTCCCTGTTTTTAATTGTGATATTTGGATTAAAATATAACAGTTACTGCTCACATCACCATTCCTGTCTCCTTAATGTGTCTTGTCAGTAAGGATGAGAGCTCTGGCATTTTGTATGGTCCTGCACTTGAAATCTTTCATCCGTGCCACGTGTAATGTGCATATGCCCCTGAGAATTGATAGTTCATTCAAAGCAAGGCAGGAATTCAGAAAATAATCAGGAGGTGATGGCTGTAACATGTACCTGGTACCTGAATCCTGATTATCTGACCTTCTTTTCCCTTCATTTCTTCAGAAAAAGCAGGGAGCTCCTTGCAAAGGCTTTCCCTGGTCATTGTGATTCTTGCCTTTTATTGAATTTAGCTGCACACAACATATTCGTGCCTAAGTGTCTCTTGTGAGGGAGACCTACTGCTGCCACCAGTCACAACCAGCATTCCTGGAAAAGCCTCTAACCTGGATAATGCTTTGTTTCCCACAGTCTTGACAATGTAGATTTCTGTTTAGGATGAAAGTGTCTCACTTAAATCATCTTTGGTTTCTTTAAAGACCTTGCCACCATGGAAGAAAGAATCCTGAAACGCTACTACAAAAAGGTCACGGAGTTTGTGGCAGACATGACCAAAATTTTTGATAACTGCCGTTACTACAATCCAAGTGACTCCCCTTTTTACCAGTGTGCAGAAGTTCTCGAGTCTTTCTTTGTACAGAAACTAAAAGGATTTAAGGCAAGCAGGTAAGCTGGAGTGTTCCTAACCACAGGTGTTGTGTTGGCCCCTGAAATCTCCTTTCTAAGCTTATCTTGCATTCGTACAGGGATTTGCTGCTCCGTGCGCTTTCCTGGAAAATTTTGTCAAAATTAAGGCTTAAATATGATTTTGTGGAGTTTACCTTGGAATGCTTATTCAAAAGGAGTTGTTAAAAATTCGGGTGGTATCATAAATTTGCAAAAGTTGAGTGATACTTCAACTCATTGCTGAAGAAAACTTAATAATTTCTGATCAGGTCAAATACTGTGTCTGAGTTGTGCTGATGTTCTACTCTGCAGTAAATGCTTCTCGTGATAATAAGAGACAATCCTGCTGTGAAGCTTATAATCCAATGAAAGAAGTTAAAATACTTCAGTGTTACTCCTTCTCTTGTCTTTTTATAATTTACCACCTTTGAAACAGAGGAGTAAGTAAGGTTTAAAATAGGATACAGAAAATGAAACATAATTCAAAGTTTACCTTTAAAATTAAACTTTCCTTTTTAATTTTTTTTCTGAAGAAGGGCTGATGTAGAGTGTTTCCCTTACGTAGACATTCCTGAAAAAGAATATGTGTTTTTCTTTCCAGTTCAATACAGTAATAATCATTTTTATCAGGTAGTTTTCAACCCATGTTTGTGTCACTGCCATTAGCTGGGTGCCCAGCACTCACTGTGCTTGCACACTGATTTCATTGCTGCATCTTATTTGTTACTGTTTTTCATTTATACCATCCATCTTCTTTCTTTTCTTGCAGATTGTGATATCTTTAGTCTGAACTTTTTAACTGGAATCAGAACTGGATGTTGGGGTCACTTTCTTTTATTGTACAATTCAATGACATTAAACTGCCCTAAAAATCCAGATCATTTGTCTAAAAAGTAAACGTTGTTTTTGTTGCCAGCAGTCACACTGGTGAACGTAACTGTATTAACAAAAAATTGTTCCGTTCCTCAAATACTGTATTGAGAAAAATGAGAAATTCATCGTGGAAACCTTGTATTTTATTGTTTTAGTTTAAGTCACTAATAAAACTGTGAATTTCAAAGAGGAGTTTTGCTGAACTCTGCTTAGCAAAGATGTGATTTTAACATGCCCGTTCAGTTTTTTTTCTCTTAAGTTAATCCAAAGACTTCTGGAATAAAATTAAGCAAAGCAAACCTTATTATAAATATTCACAACTAAAAATGGCTTTTTGCTTTCCTTTTGATGGACTACTGTTATGTAAATATGTGAGTAAAACCGATTTCAGGCATTTTGGAATATCCCAGTGACACACTGTATTTTACAAGTACTGAAATATTTGTATTCTGGAGGAGAAAATGGGCTTAAAATTCAGACAGAGAATTATGGGTTTTTTCTGGAGGGGAAAAAAATAAATGGAAGCAACATGATGGTAATTCCCTCATTGTGATTTATTTTTGGCAACACCTTGCAGCAACTGTGTTCTCCAAACTGAAGGGTGCTTAATTCTTCACTTTCTTCTGTATTCTGCAGGTCCCATAACAACAAACTGCAGTCTACAGCTTCTTAGAGTTCAGCGTGTTAACCAAACACACGAGCAAGGATCTGGTTGTCTGACAATTTTTAATTAAGGAGCCAGATGTTTTTAGTCAGGTTATCCTGACAAGACTTGATGTAAACTGCGTTTTTATTGGTCACAACAGTCAAATTATATTCTTGGCTTATTTTGTCCAAAGGACAAAGAGATAAAAATCAGCAGCACCACTTTCTTGTCAAGATCAAATTGTTGTACTATTGTGGCAGAAGCAGGAAAACTTTGTTTTGTTGAAGGAGAGAAAGAGAGCAAGAAAAAAGATACAGTAAATGGGGTCACGTTTAACTCCATGGAAATGCCACGTCTGTTCTTCAGTGAAGAAGCTGGTTTAAAGTCCACACAGAAAACTTTGACTGTATTTATTTATTGTTGCAAAAAAGACGCTTTTTTATTGCTGCCCTCATTTGTCAGCTAATTATTTTTTCTTATAAAATCCAGCCCCGGTTCCATGTAATCCATTCTGTATCTTAACATGATTCCTGTAGGTAAAAGTACAAGAAGACCTCTAGATGTCTTTTCTTTCTATGAAAGGAGCTGCTATGTACACATGTGCACACACACAGGACTGGGAATCAACAAGGAGTTTATCATTCATGGTAGATAAAAACAAGCTTGCATAAAAGTTGGGCTGAGTGGTCATGGACTACAGACTCTGTTGCCTTGAATATAACAAGCAGTACAATTTGTCATTTACTCTGCACCAGACTGAACTGAGTAAAATCTATTTGAAGGTATCTTGTTTGTAAACATTTGTCAGATTCTAATTTTTTTTTCTTTTGTATTAAAATTCAAAATATGGATGTATATGAAACAAAATAAATGGAGATCATTGTTCTCCCCACAGCCGTAGGTGTGTTTGAGTGTGCGCTGCCACGTGTGTGTGACACTTTGGGGATCTGTGCAGGAGTGTAGGGATGGCAAGGAACGGGGGTGGGAACGGCCGGGGAGTGGGACCCGACAGCGTTCCAGCCCTGTTACCCCGCTGAAACCTTCCCCCAGTGGTGCCACAAGGACCGTTCCCCCTGGGACAGGGCAGGAGCTGTTTGTGAGGTGTCCCTGCCCGCCGGAGCTCAGTGATCTTTGCCAAGTGCTCTGGGAAGGCCGAGTACCACCTGTAATTGTATCCCTGGGAGGCTCCTGGGCTGCCTCCGCAGTTTGCTGTGGGAGCAGCGCTGCCCTGAGGGATGAGCTGGAGCCCAAGAAGATGCACATTGCAGATGAGGAGGCTTTTCTTTCGCTGTGTGTGACTGACTTGCTCTGTACCTGTCTAGTTCCCAGCCCTGGTTTCTCTGCAGCTCCTCACCCACCTGACCAGCTTTTGCACTAACTCACAGTCAACTTCTGTTCTACAGCGGTCTGGGATTTACCTGATTTATGGATAAGCTCCTTTTGGGTTTAACCTCACACCTTGCTATGCAAGAACCTCCTCTGTTATTTTTCTTAAAAAAGATGTTGCTACTGACCACCCTTTCTTACACTTCCAGCTCAGGTGTTCAGGTTCTTCTGGGGGGATTTTATCTACTGAAAACCCATGTGTTTTTGTACATACAAATGTTGTCATTTAACCTATCTGTGAAAATTACTAATTGTTCAGTGTGGAAACAATAATCCATTTATGCTTCTGAAAGTCAAAGAAGAGTAGTTGCATTTAGGTTATGTTGTCCTTTGACATTTTAAAAAAATGCTGCATATTGTAAGCATTGTGTTTTAATGGAACAAGGGAAAATGTCACCTTTAACAGCACTGGGACATATCCTGCATCTCATCCCAACTTCTCAGCATTTCTGTACTATTTATTCATACCTAAATCCATATTGACATGATTTAAACCTTTCCTACCCATAGGCAATAGATTGCTGTTTTTAATGAATTGTGGCATTGGTACTGAAGAGTACTTTTTTGTACCTTATAGGACACATCATCCTAGACAAATAAAGAAATGTGTTTGACATGGATTTGGTGGTGTTTCTAATGAAACATTTGATTATTGGATATAGGTTTTGGCTTTGCCAGATCATATGTAACTGTGAATCAGGTTGATTAGGGAAATAATCCATACATGCAAATTAATGCTGCTGATTAATCACCCAACCCAAACCATTCTGTGATTCCACGAAAGCCTGTTTCAGTGTGTTCAATTGCCATTGGGCAGGTCGAGGTACTTCTCTGGATTTATTAGTGGTGATGTTTTATAGTTAAATGGTGTTACAGAAAATAAATCACTTGTGATTGATCCCCACCTGCCGTCAAGCATGAAGTTCATAAGGTTTGTGATCTCTGCTCAGTCCTCGTCCTCTTAGTATTTTATAAATTATTGCAAAAGTTGTTTTGAAATGGTCGTATGTTGTAAGATATTGATAATGTGAGCTGTGCCAGCTTGATTTTCCTTTTCTATCTCCTCGAATTTGAAGCAATTATCCTCAATCTCAATTTAGTTCATGCAGAAGTTAAAGGAGATTTAAGTAAGAAGTTGAGCTTACCCAAAAGCCTCGAGTAAACCCCTGGACAGATGGGATGACAACAGTTATTCCTGTACACCCGGATTTCTGTGTGGTGGCGGCAGAATTTTCCATACTTACCCTGCTGGAAAGGAAATTATTGACTGTGAGGTACCAAAATTACCATGGCAGCTGTTGAACGTGAGTGCCATCGAGTTCTCAGTGTGGTTGTTGTTGGGAGGGTTTGGCGATAGTAAGTGCAAGACTGGAAATCCTCTCGATCCAGGAGCTGCTGTTGTTCAGGAGGTGTGTTTAGTATGTGATAAGCCTGGTGACAACAGTCCTGCTCCTGCTCCAGCCCTGTCTCAGTGGGGTGTGACAGACAGGGACTTGTTGCTCAGCAGTTGTGGGAACATTTTAAGGAGGGATCTTCCAAGCAAGAAGGGAAAGAAAGGTAAGAGGGCTTGGGGTAACAGAGGAAGAGAACATGGGATAAATGGCTTTTCAGGCTCCCGGAGCAACACCTGTATGCCAGTGTTTTGTGTCAGTTATGGGCACTGAACTCGGGCTTGGGATGTCCTTAGCACTGGTGTCCTGTGCTCCCTCCTAGAGACATGTTGGGTTTGTACCCACGCTTCCCTGGGTTGGAGCAGGATAACAGGAGTGGGGCTGCTGCTCTGGGCAGGGGGATGCCTGGAGGAGTTGCTGCTCAGTCCCTGGACTTCCCCTGAAAATAGAAACAAAGAAACTCGAGATGCACATGTAACCCTTCCTCCTCCTGTCCCTCCCAGTCACTCCAGAGCTTTGATTCATTGCCAGAGCAGTCCTTCTGCCAGATCAAAACCCCCTCAGATTCTCTCAGGAAAATTCCATCAATCCCTGCTGTGCTCCCTGCAGAGTCTTTCACGTAGCAAAAGTGAGACATGGTATTTTTTAGGTAGACTCATGCTAGGAGTGAATGTCTATCCTCCAGTAAGAGCCCTTTGGGTCCCAAATACGGGATGTTTGCTCTTGGTCTTTGCCTCCATATCAAGAAATACTCGATGCAGGGTGGCCCGTCCCATCCCCTGCTCTGTGGCTTTTCAGTGACACTAAATCAAGCTGCAGAGGTGTGTGACAAGTACAGTGTGTCAGAACTAGCTTGGCTTCAGAACAGAAAATGCTTCTGTAGAAGCCACTGCTTCCTGTGGCAGGTCACATCATACCACTGTGTATGTGGGGTTTTAAGCTGTACTGCATTTTCAACATTTCTTAATATAAATATGTATTGACTCCTCAGCCAAATTGTCACACAAGGAGATGCCTCTGTGTAATATCATTACGTAAGCTTTTTGGGTCTTCCAGAACCCAGGAGACAGTGAAAGCAGGACCTTATGATCACTTTATTAGTTTCTTTTACAGATTTATTATCTGCAAATACTGACTGGAAACAACAAACATCTCAATTCCACCACATTAAAGGTACTAAAATACTGTCTTTTTGATTTAAAAAGTAACTGTACTGATGTGCAAGTACAAGCTTGGCAGTATTTCTCCTGGGGAATGGCATTCAGCACAGCTCTGGGACAAAGTGCCCAGGCACACCCAGTGTGTGCAGCCCGTGCTCATTTTGCATTCCTTGGCACTTTTGCATTCCCTGCGCCGTCACTTGTAAACCCAGCTGGGCATTTGTGTTGTGCAGTTCTTGGTTTGCTTTCAGTCAGTGTGTTCATATACTCAAATCATTACACTCTATTCTGTATGCTTTGTGTGAACATCCAGCTCTGCTGGAAGAATGGTGTAATTTTCAGAAGTGCCGTGGACATGGTTGAGGAGACAAAAATAATACAAACGGTACTTAGTGGTGTTGGTTTCTCTGAAATCGAATGCATGTGATACTTTAGGCAGAACTGTGAAAGCACAGTGCACATCCTGTGTAGATAAAGCTGTGGTATCATCTAATGTGTTCAAGGTTCAAAGTGCAGTTGTTGTGTACCGAGGACGAAGCTGCCAGAATTTTGCATTACAGTTACTACAGATTATTTGGGGCACACTGCAGCAGGGGGAGCTACAATAACCTGTGGCCCTGAAAGCAGCTGCAGCAAATTCATGGCCAGTTAACATTCTCTAGACTGACTTCTGTGCTGAACCTCACCGGGGTGCCCGCTCGAGGCACCCAGTGTTTGCCAAAGCACAAAAGCAGCTGTTGGATTGCGGTTCCAGACGGGAGCGCTGCCCATGGCCAGGTGTGCTCTGAGGGTGGATCCCGCTGCTCCCACGTCCTGCATGGGACCCCCGGAGCCTTATGGACACTTGGAGCGCGCTGCCCGCACCCTGAGATCCCTTTTCCTGTTGAATCTCCTCACGTAGCTGCTGCCGCTGCCGAGCCAGCCGTCCCCCGGCCGCAGCCGCCCGCGCAGGGCCGGCAGCAGCTCGGCGGGCACCTGCCGGCGCTTGTGGTAGATGTGCCCCATCACGATGTACCTGCTGCCTGCAACAACCAAAAACAAAACAAGCAGGGCTGCTGAGCCACGAGGAAATCAATGGGGGGTCACTCCGAGGGCACCGGGGTTGGGAACAGACATGAAGTTGTGCCTGTGGAAACATCTTGAACGTGGGGCTTCTACAGCGGCACCCTGAGCTCTGCTGGGAGCTGTGGCTGGTGCTGGCATGGAAGTGATGATTTACTGCTGGGGGAAATGCTGGTATTTGATAAACTTGCACTTAGAAGGAGAACTGAACTACTTACGAAGACACCAGCTTAAGCTCTTGCTTGTATTATTTTAGGAATCCTGAAAACTTGCCATCGTTTTGGAACCGGACAAAGTTAAGAAAGGGCTATCCTGGTACCTGACTTCTTCATGCAGTTGGTTCTCTTGTGAAAGTTTTGAGAAACTTGGATGGGAAAAAGGCCTCGACTTCGAGTAAATACTTTTCTTCCAAATTTTCCCAACAACCCAGGCTAAGCCTATTAAAGTAGGGCAGACTAAGATTGCAGTGCATGCAGAGGAATAGCAGAATGGATTTAGCTGGAATGGTTTACCAAGTTTGAAGTCTGGACACGGTTTACTGCAGTTCAAAGTATCCACAACCAGGATGTGAACGCGGAAGAAGGCGGCGTCAGGAGTGACATACAGGCGACTCATCTTGTACAACCCATCACTGTCTACCAAGAGGGTAATCCAGTGGACTCCATTCTCCAGGCTTTCCAGGTTATAAACAATTCCATTCACTGCTGTTTTAAGGGAGAGGGGAAAAAAGGATCAGATTTTATATCGTGGCAATTTTCAGGGTATGTGTGAAGGCTGTCATTTAAAATGCTGTAAAGGAAGTGTCAGCAGGAATCCTTTGGTTCAGGAGTGGGCAGCAGGAATTGCTTCAAATAATCACATTTGGTGAGGTCATTGCCTGAAGTTTTGCTGCTTTGCAAACCTTGTGCTTTACAGGTCTGAGATGTTTCTTAGTGAAGAAAGCAATGGGTTTAGTACCATTTTCTATCCTGGTATATAAGAAGTGGGCATTTTTTGTTTTACCTAACAAAGTAAAATTTTCAAATTTAAAATGTCTCAATGAAGTACAAAGCTGAGCTGGTAATGAAACACTTCGACTTTTGGAATAAAAGGCCCTTGTCATACTAAGAGACAGGGGCACTAAGTAGGTTGTGTTGAGAGCTCAGACAATCACTTCATGCTGTTCTCCCAATTTCTGGCTCTGGCAAGTGCTGAGCTGAGTGCAGGGATGGGAAAACAGCACCATGTTAGTGGGGCTACTGCACCTGGTGTTACACCTGCCTCAGGGGGAGAACTCTGATTCAGTCATTTATTCTTTTATCTGCACCGTAAATGTAAAGAAAGGAAAAGCTCTCTCTGATCGCTGCTGCGGAACCTTGGCTCATCTGTTGCTCAGACTTTTTCCTACCTGTCTTTTCAATTTAGGAGCAGAACAAGGCTGCTGTTGGTTAAGGGCTAAAGCACACAGAAGTCGGGTTGCTGTGAAGCCCACGTTGGGCAGGAATGCGTGAGTGGTAAAAACCAAAGCAGGACAGCATTTGTAGAAAGCACTTCCTGACTCCTCCATTTAGAGAAAACAGATGTCTCCTAGCGTGTTTATGTTCTACAAATGGAAACATCTGTTACCACTGGGCTTGTATTTTCCTTATCTCTTAAAATACTGTGAGAAAAAGTTGGTATCTGTTTCACAACTCCGTAAGCACAAGGCAGGGTTTCAGTCAGAAAATGCTTGTCCTTAAACAGTCTGTACAAAAATACCAGGCTGTTTCCTGCCACCTTTAGCTCCATCAGTGTGAACACAAGGACTAAAGACACTGAATCCTAAGGAACTTCAAGAAGAATCCTCTCTAGAGAGAGGATCACAGTCTTATTTCTGTTTGATTCACCATTTTATTTTAATTTCAAACTTCAATCCCCAAAATCCAACTTGCTCTAAGTAGAAAGAGATAAATAACCCAGCTGGCATGTTTAATCTGAGAGTATCTAAAACAATTGGTCTTTTCAGTTCCATTGACCACTCCCAAGGACACTGTTCCTCCAGAAGAAACAGAAAAAAGGGCAGTACTAGCCCAAGGTAAGGAAAGGGTAATGTAAGTATGATGATGAAGAGCTGTGATGGGCCCTTTTTGAATACTTGGTAATTATTTAACATACTTACCGTATCTTAATCACAGTATTTTAAAAGCAGAAGTGCAGTATCAGTGACAAGGGGACAGAAGGTGCTCTGGCCCTGTGGGTTGAGGGGGACACCACCTACCAAACTCACTGGCACAGAAAGCCTCCACTTCGTCCCGCTCCTTCCTGCACTCGGTCAGACACACCTTCTCCTTGTCACCATCTACAACAGGAACACAGCCTGAGGGACAGCAACAGGCCCCTTGGGGATCTCTCATCCCATTGTGCCCCCCAGCCTCTGGGAAGTTCTGGGCAGTCTGTCCCTTACCTTTCCTCAGCACACCCAGGTACCTCGGGCTGGGTGCCCAGCGGTTGGTGACCCAGGAGGGTTTGGGGATCCTCGTGAAGGGGTCGGGGTGCTTGTAGGGGATCGCCTTCCCCGGTCGGTTGAAGTGGTGCAGTGTGTTAGGATCGTTTGACTCCACTGTCCCAGCGTCTGGAAAAGGATGAGCTTCCAGCAGGGCCGTCGCCTTCGGGTGGGAAGGCGCGGCGTGGAGGCCGCGAGCCCACACGCTGTTGGCAGCCTCGGCCAGCCGCCGGTCCGTGTGCTTCCTGTTGGCCTGGCCGCAGTCCGGCGGGGCAGGAGAAGCCCCCCGGCTCGGGCTGGCCTGGGGCAGGAGCCCTCCGTGCTGCCGGAGGTGCTTCCTCAGCCCTGTGCTGTTTTCCAGGGACGGCTCGGCGCGTTTCTTGGTGTCGGAGGCGAGGGAGGGGATTCCCGGGGGCTTTGGCCGCTGCAGGTGGGAGGGAGGCATTCCCAGGAGCCGGCCTTCCCCGGGATTGCTGCTGGCACTGCCCGTGCCCCGTGCTGGCACTTTCACCTGAACATCAGCAGCAGCTGCTGAACTAAAAACATCTTTGCTGAGAGCCTGGCCGGGTTTCTCGGCGTAGGGCAGGGATCCTACACGCAAAAAAAAGGAGAGGGAAAATCAGTGTTTTAAGTCTTTCATTTCAAATGCTTCAGAATGGGAAGATTTGAGGCTCTAATCCAGAAGTGAGCCCTTCAACCATAAGACAAAAAACTGATAAATAGCTCAACAGATGAAGCACAGTAGAGCTCCTCGTTCCTGTGTACTCAGACATGGAAGGCCCAGTACAGGGAATGCAGCTGTGTGAGCAAAACAGGAGATTTGCATTTTTACTTTATTATTGTTGCAAATTAAAAACAAACCCTTTTCTCAAACCCCTGAATCTCCAGGGAGCATCTGAGGAAACAAGGTTCACGTTGCCATTTGGGATGCTTGTTTAAAAGACCATGACAGCAGAACTATTTGGTTTTCCCATCCATGGGATGCCTATTGACAATATTTTCCAAACTCTTCAGCAGCTTTGGGTGCTGCTGGAAAGGTCTTTACCCACAGTTTTAGATCTCTGACTTGAGCATATAGTAGCAGTAATTAGGCTAGTGCTGCTGAGTAACAATTATTTCAAGGCTTTGCTTAACTGGAGAGGACAAGGGTTGAGAAAGAGAGGAAGTGTCTGGGAATCCAGTGAAAAAATAACTTAATGGCACTGTTCACACAAGCTGGGCAGTCACCTGCCCTTTCATTTATACCTTCACCTTGATCTCTTGAACCTCACAAAGCAAAATGACCAAAATGGTTAAGCTGGCAGGAGAGAAATTTCCCCTGGCAGTCCATTTTCCTTTTCCTTTAGCCCTTCCCTGCGTGCCTGGAGTGAGCCAGCAGAGTTTTCACACAGCTCACCCACACACAGCCTCTGTCTGGTGCTCACAGCCGTGGTTATTCTGTGTAGGAGGCTGATCCCAGCTCCGTGTGTGAAAAGAGAGATTTGACACACACAGATGAACAACGTCCTGGTTTATCTCCTATAACTGACTCAACTGCTGACCTTGCCACTTCTCCCCCTGTGCTCTCACCAGCTGCTGTCATGGGAAAGATTCCCTGATATTTGGGCTGGCCACACGTAAAGTCAAAAGAATGTCCATGGAGAGAGGGGTGGATGAAGTCCAAGCTGCAGAAAGCAGCAGGCAAGGGGCGTTTGGGGATGGCTCAGTATGAAGCTGTGCCCTCTGAACAGGTGTCTCAGACTTGGGTGTGTAAATAAACTCTTCTACCACTTTATCACGCCTTCTCAGTCACGGATTGTATCGAGAAATAGTTCCTTTTCCTCTACTCAATCTGTTCAGGACCTTGAGGTTCCTCCTCCTGTACCAGCATATTCCTGTCTAGTTGTTGCAACCTAAGAAATACGACTGCAACATAACCAATTCCCCGTGGAACAGATGTAAATGCTATTTCTGTTCTGTCAGTGAGGCACTAAAACCCAAATAAATCCACTCAGGACAGCTTGCTGCAGGCACACAGGGCACACTGAGCATGCTGAAGTCAGTCAGACACCTGGAGTTACAGCTGAAGGGGACTAGAAGAGAAAGGTCAAATACAAATTATAAAAATCCCAGATGCAGAAGCAAGTCCAACTTCACCTGCTACTGGTGGCTGGCAGGACGGAGCCCCAGCTCCCTGCCTGCTTCTGCCAGGTGCTCTTAATTCTTCCCAATGCTGACAAATTAAATATTGCAATTTACATTCCCATCCCACAAACACGTTGAAATGTTTCTTTCTTGAGCCCTTACTTGCTGAAAAGGCTCCAGCCTGGGGGGCTGCTCGGGCAAGGATTTGTAGGAATGTCTTTAGCCTCCCCTGATTCCCAAGGCAGACACGCCCGGCCCCGCTCCGAAGGTGACAGACTTACCAGAAGATGATCTAATGACAAAGCAGAGCAGCCAGAACACTTGGGTTGTCATTTTGAAGTAAAGCTTTTCCAGACTCAAAATGAACTGGAGTCTTTTATGCCCTTCCCCCGATCCATGCTAATGAGAGGCAGCCTGAGGGGAAACGGGAATCACTCGCTGGACAACCCACTGGAGCAAGACCAAGCTGCTGCCTCCACCAGCCCTGCCTGGGAGGAACGTGCTCCCTCCCACCGGGACACAGCCCCCCGGCCGCATCACCTGTGTCCTGGGAATAACGCACCCACGCGCGGTTTTGGCAGCAGATTTTTATTTTGGGGAGAGTCTTCCCCTCCTGTGGCACTCCGTAGAGAAAAATCTTAGGGAACGAGTCTGGTTTTCCTGGCTAGGGAGAACTGCCTTCTGGAGGGGAACTGGGAGATGCTGGGACACACCGGGCCCCGGGGATGCAGGGTCTGTAAAGGATGTGCATGACAATGGAACATATCTGGGGATTTCTGGCCACCCCCAGTGATACAGCTGCTAATCTCCTCTTTTAGTTGAAGGAACCGGTTTCAGTGATTCTATTCAGACTGAAAAACGCAGTAGTGACTGTCCAGCCCAAGGGAAAGCTCTGCTGATCCCACACAGCTTTATTTTTAAATCTCTCTTTGCCAACATGAAGAACTCTGCAAATTTTCGCACACCAAGCCAACCCTGATTTGGATTACTGAATTAAGAAGGCTTATTTCTAAGGGACCTTATTGCTGCACAAGATTTCCATTGTGACAGTTTAACTCACCAGCTGCTGCCGGGTGCAGTGGAAGCTGCTCATGACTTTCAGGGACAATCAACAACTTAAAAACTCCATAAAGGCACTGAAAGGCTCCTGAAACCCACCCTTGACAGAAAATCTAACCCTCAGCAATGCCTGTGGCATGGGATTGAGTGGTGCTTAGTTTAAGCAGTTTGTTTTGTCCTGCCTTAATTAAGCATTTCAGTAGGATTCCCAAAAGCTCAGGGCTTTGTCTCCAGCAGTGATGGGTGAAGATACAGAAAATTCACCAGAATAGTGTGGAAAATAAATGACATTTCACCACATCTATTACATTTTTATGTTACATTTCTACTGCAGCACTTATTAATCCTTGTTTTCCTCTGTTATTTGAAACATTTTAATTCCAGAAGTATCCCAAGATAGTTATTATGGGAATAGGAATGTGAACTGAGGATGAGGAGGGCTCCTACACTCCTTTTGTGACCAGCAGGTACCTGCAGCAAGCGGGAGAAGCTGGAGTGTGAGTGCTTGCGCTGGGGAGGGAGGGAGGGATGGGGAGGGATACGCACGCGAGCATCCCACAGACCTGTATTCCAGGGATTTTTCTGTTGAATTAGCTGGTGGTGTAATTCAACCCTCATTCACGTACGGCTGTGTGTGCACTGTTTCCCCAGACTCTTCACCCGGACAGGATCTCCACTGAGAGCGCAGTAGTGGTGTTTGGAGTATTCCCAGCATTCCAGCAGCCCCAGGATGCTCCAGCAGCGGAGATGGAAAAGCTTTCCCAGCGGGGCTGGGCAAAACAGGCACCGACAGCGCCGCGGCCACGGGCGGGCCCGGGTGTTCCCCGGCTGCGGCTCTCCCGGACAGGGGAGCGGGACCCACTCGCAGGACCGCCCCGGGACGCGCGCAGAGGGCGGCGGCCCCAAGACGGGACGCGGTGCCGGGGGCAGGGAACGGTCTCGGGGGCCGGGCCGGGGGCGGCTGCGGGTAAAAGAGTCGGGGGGTCCTGGGCACGGTGTGGCCCCGCGGCAGCGCCACAAAACGTGTACGGCACGACCCAGATGGGACTCGAACCCACAATCCCCAGCTCCGGAGGCTGATGCCTTATCCATTAGGCCACTGGGTCACCCAGCAGAAGCTGCGCGCGCCGCCTGGTAAGAGCCCCGCCCGGCCGGTGCTGGCCCCGCCCCCCGCAGGCCGTCACGTTCTCNGCGAGCGTGTCTCTGTGAGAGGCGCGCGCGGCCGCTTGAGGGGACCCGCTCGGGGCCGCGCCCTGGCCCGGAGACCCCCGGCCACCGCCGCCCTCCTGCCCCGCGGCTTTAAACTTCCCCTCACGGGCCCGGCCGCGGCTCCCGTGCTGCGGCCGGTAACTCCACCCAGCCCCGGCGGCCCCCCACCCGGCCTTCNCCGGGCCGGGGGCGGCTGCGGGTAAAAGAGTCGGGGGGTCCTGGGCACGGTGTGGCCCCGCGGCAGCGCCACAAAACGTGTACGGCACGACCCAGATGGGACTCGAACCCACAATCCCCAGCTCCGGAGGCTGATGCCTTATCCATTAGGCCACTGGGTCACCCAGCAGAAGCTGCGCGCGCCGCCTGGTAAGAGCCCCGCCCGGCCGGTGCTGGCCCCGCCCCCCGCAGGCCGTCACGTTCTCGCGGCTCGCGGCTGGAAGGCCCCGCCCCTCCCCCCTCGCACGCCATTGGTCGCGGTGC
>VZTF01005238.1:1569960-1591942 GCA_013397755.1 Cnemophilus loriae
TCCACCCAGCCCCGGCGGCTCCACACTCGGCCTTCTCAGGGGGACCGCCCCTCCTCAGGCTCTGGTGGCCCCTCACGGCCCTTTACCCCGCCTCACACACACCCTCCGCTGCCCCATAACCTCAGCCGCAGCTTGGCCTCTGTCCTGCCCCAACTGCCCAGTCCCTCCACCTCTCTGTCGCTTGCCTGTGCTGGTAAGAGCCTTTGGAGCTGCCACCTCCCTCAGCCCACACTGCCTGCAGCACCTCGCACACACCCCCTCAGCCCTCCCTGCCCTCAACACCCATGACTGCACTGCTCCAGACCATGCACTGCCAGCGATTCGTGACCCAATGGAATTTCTTCATGCCAACCCTCCGATCCTTCAGGAGAGCAGGTGTTTTACCTCCATTTCTGCTTTTGAACTGCCTTTTTTTTCTGTCAAACTAGTCTTGTTACATATCTCCATTTGTTAGTAACGTGCACTTCTCTTAACTTCCCTACTTTTGTTTTTGTGGGTGTTCTTTACAAAGCTCAGCTCTGTAAGGCCCAAAACCAGCTGTATGAGCTGTCACTGGTAATTCCCCCTCCTGAGCAAACATCCTCCACGCCTGGGTGCACCTGCAGATTGGTGTAAGTGGTTTAATGTGATGGCTCAGCACACAGACATATCGATGTGCACCCCTGACACTTCTTTGAGTTGTACGTTATAGGTGTCTTGGAATGTCAGAGTTGCTGTCAGTCATGTTTCCCCTACAGTTTTATGGTTTGAGTTATATCTCCTGTGAAAATCAGTGTTCTTTTGTATTTCATCCCTCATGAGCAGGCCAAACCCATTAGAAACAATCCCATCCCTTTTCAGGCCATGCCACGGGGGCAGGAATCCTTTTCTTTTGTTATTCCATATTGATTCAGTTTTCATCTGCCCTGATGGCTGTAGAACTGCTTTCAGCGGCAATCCCTTTTCTTTACATTTCTGTGCACCACATTTCTAGGAAACAGTAAGTGAGTCATGGAGCCGTGGGATCATGGAATCACAAAATGGTTTAGGTTGGGAGGGTCCTTAAAGTTGATCCAGTTCCACTCCCTGGCATGGGCAGAGGCACCTTCCACTACCCGAGGTCGCTTGGAGCCCCATCCAACCTGGTCTTGGACACTTCCAGGGATAGGGCAGCCACAGCTTCTCTGGGAACCTGTGCCAGGGCCTCACCACCCTTACAGGAAAGAGTTTCTTCCCAATATCCCATCTAAACCCACTCTCTTTCGGTTTGAAGCCATTCGCCCTCGTCCTGTCACTCCATGCCCTTGGCCCAGGGGAAGCCTGCGGTGCCCTGCTGGTTACTGAGGCAGAATCTGCGCTCCGCGTGAGGGAATGGGCGTTTCTGCCCCAAACCGCTCAGAGCGAGTCCCCTCCGGGGATACAATTCTCCCATCCCGGTCCCCCGCTCCCGTCGTCCCGAGATCTCGCCGAGCCCGACCCCGCGCACTACAGCTCCCGGCGTGCCCCGCGCCTCCCCACGGATGCTTGCCGGCGCTACCCGCGCTGGGCACGCCGGGAGCTGTAGTACTGGGCTTGTGAAACGTCACGTCCGGCCGGCTCTTCCGGGAGGGCGTTCCCCGTCATCGCAAGCCGGGCTGCTTTCAAACCGGCCAATCAGGAGGCTGCTTTGGCTCGAACTGGCCAATGGCAGGGCGCGGCCGCGGGAAATTTAAATGCCGCGTGGGGCGGCCGTGGGCAGTGGCAGCGTGCGGCAGCAGCGGAGCGACCGGCGGTGTCTCCGGCTGAGGTGTGGTGCTGGGGTCGGGACCGGGAGCCGGGTGTGGGGCGGCGGGGACGCGGGCCCTGCGCTGCCCTGTTAGAAAGGGCCGTGCTCCGCCGGCAATCCCTGCCGGGGCCTCTCTCCGCAGCCTCCCGCGTCTCCGCTGGCTGCACTGGGGCTGACAGGGCTGGTGTATCCCAGGGCGGGCTGTCGCTCTGGCGGGGCTGTGGCCGACGCGAAGCCAGTTCTTATGCAGTGGGTCACGCTGGGGGTGGCCGACGTGGAGGAGTTTGCTTCGTTACCCATGTAGCCGTTGTTATGTGCTGCTGGCTGCACCGGCATGGCAAACGCCCCCGGAGGACCTTCCCAGTGCGAGAGCTCGCTGTTCTCGTCTAAAAAGGTCAGGGTGGGACTGGGTGGGATTCTGTGCAGCACAGGTACGTGACAGTGAAAATAATACTTAACAGCGTGCGTGTGTTGTCTGTGGGAAGGAAAATCTATCTTGCTCCTGAAAAGAATAACTAATAGTATTTGGTTTAAAGTGTCTTAAAATCATGTGAGTGTGTCTTCTGCTTTTGTGTTGATGCTAGAGCTTGTTGTAATATCTGGCTGTTTAAAGAGACAGCTGTTGATCAAGTCAGATGTTGTTATAGTATTAATACAAACAAGGGCCTCTCATTCTTGAGTATGGATCCAGTTTTTAGAATTAAACTTTCGTGGAGTAAACTTGCTGTTTCTTTGCTCTGTTTTCAGGCTTGTTTTTATCTGTCCCGCTCAAAAATCCAACAAGCAAGATGTCTACTAATGAGAATGTCAGTACACCATCAGCTCGATTGACCAGATTCAAGAACAAAGGAAAGGACAGCACAGTGAGTACTCTGGTGCAGTTAGTACTTTAGCCAGCCATTGTCTCTTTAAATCTAAGTTTGAAAAGCCAAGAACTTACTCTGAATGTTTGTCACATCCAGGAAATGAGAAGGCGGCGCATTGAAGTCAATGTGGAGCTGAGAAAAGCTAAGAAAGATGACCAGATGCTTAAAAGAAGAAATGTGAGCACTTTACCAGACGATGCTACTTCTCCCCTTCAGGAAAACAGAGGCAACCAGGTAAGTGGACCCTCAGAATAGACACACTTGGAAGGTCTTGCAGTCTAAGCTCCTGCAGCTGGGCCAGCATGAATCCCTTCTCGAGGGCAGGACAGCACTGCTACATCTGCATTACTGTCACCTCTCATGGACAGCACTCTTAAACACAACTGGCTGCAGCTACATTTTAAGCCTAGAGTAACTGGTATGAAGCACTTGATTAAGAAAGCTTTCAGCAGTTCAGCTAACTGTAGATAGAGCTGTAGCTGATGAGGTTTTGAAATATCACATGGTGCTGGTACTGAGGGAAGTGGCTGTAAATTGGGGCCTATTCACGGTATTGTGTAAGAGCCTTCCGTGGTCAGGCATACACATGACTCTCCCAGTGAAGCATTCATGTAACTTTTTCTTGTACAGGTTTTGGCGCACTGGTCAGTTGAAGAAATAGTCAAAGGAGTTAATAGTAATAATATGGAGCTTCAGCTACAGGCTACTCAAGCTGCCAGGTAAGCAGTTCAGAGGAAACCAACTCAGCTGTGCAATCCGGTAACTAGGCAAGGTGAGAGAATTGACGTATGAGCCGAAGTGGCTGCTTATGTCTTTCTTATCAGGCAGTATTTCAACAAACACCATCTTCTATACAATGCTGAGGTACTCATAACTTAGGCATAATTTTATTGAAACCATGTGGCTTTTGGATATTTGAAGTGCCTGAATATTTTAGTAGGAAGAAATAATTCGCTCTAGTGGTGGCAAATTTCACCTTAGATTCAAAGGAGTGATTATAGTAAACCCTTTGTTATAGCAAAATAAGGTACCTTTTAAACTGTTAACACTTGGCTCTGATATGTACATGAGTGTGGTGATCCACCTTAGAATGACGTGAACAGTAAGATGAGTGGGGTTTGAAGTTTGCCAAGCTTGTTTCTCCTTCCAAATCTAAAATATCCTTTAGTAAGCTTGCATATTGCTGCAGTGCTGCTTCTGGCAGTCATTAACCTCTCTCTGCTGAGCAGCCTCTAGCAGTTCAGATGTGTTACGACTCCTGCAGGTCTGCTTTACTTCAGAGTCTGAACAGAACCTCTCACATAGTGAAGACGTGTCAAACCCAGTGTTAACAGAGGCCTAGGAAGCCAGTGTTCAGCTTCTCTGCATTTCTCTTTCATGCTGTGTTGTGTTGCCTTCTCTGGATGTTAAGACAATGCTAAACTTGTTTTATATGGTGCTTTTAAGAATTTAATTTGTTGTTCAGAAGTCTGAAGGCAAAAATAATGCTTCCTGTTTGCTTTCCTCCTTAGGAAACTCCTCTCAAGAGAGAAGCAACCCCCAATAGACAACATAATTCGGGCTGGTTTGATCCCGAAGTTCGTCTCGTTCCTGGGCAGAGCAGACTGCAGTCCCATCCAGTTTGAATCTGCCTGGGCGCTCACCAACATCGCCTCTGGCACGTCAGAGCAAACCAGGGCAGTGGTGGATGGAGGGGCAATTCCAGCCTTCATTTCCCTGCTGGCCTCTCCACACACTCACATCAGTGAGCAGGCTGTGTGGGCCTTGGGGAATATTGCAGGTATGTCCATGTGCTGCACAGCTCTCATTCAGACCTGTGCCCTTGTCTGAGGTGGGAGGGCATCACTCCTGCTGTGCCATGCGCTGTGCTGAGCTGCTTGGGAGCTCTGCCCCAATGGCTTTCCAGCCATGGCATGCCCTGCATTGCAGAGAATGCTGCAGGCAACTCTGTCTTCAGACCTGGTATGAGAAGGCTCATGCAATGCCTGGCACAGTCTGTGGGTTTATTGTGGGCACTGCTTCCAGATTTCAGCTCAGATTTGATGGATCTCTAATCGTGCTACAACACAAACCTTTTTGCAGACATCTCAGTGTTTTTGTGACTCAGCAATGAGCTCTGAGCTCTGCTCTGTGTGTTGACTAAAAGGGGGAAGGCAGGAAGCAGTGACTCAAATACTTGTGTATGTGATGGCCAATATTCCTTGCTTTGAAACAGCTGCTTGCTGGTGGGAAAGTCTTGATATGCTGAAGTTTCTCATGCTTCTTTCAGGATTAATTGATCTGCCAGTGTTGGATCCAGTCTTTTAAAAACGGTCAAAATAAATAATATAGTTAATTATTGTACCTGCTGTATTAGGGTTTCCAAAGGCTGTGCCTTAGAGAATAGTGGATCTTCACACAGAGAAAATTGTTTAAAAGCCTTGTTCGATTGGGGTTTTCTTAAAGTTTGGCCTTAGAGGTATAACAAATACCTTTTAATTGAGTTTAAATCTTGCAATAGAATTCTCAGTCAAACTCTGACATGCCATCAGTATTATTCATCAATGCATTTCAAGTCCCATATTGTGAGGAAAGCTCTGTTCTAATGTAGGGCTTAGATTTGTCTTCAAAGGAACACACAAGACTGTGCATGGTTATGAACTCTTAGGGAAAGCTGTATAGCAAACATACTCTGTTACTTCCTCTTCCAACACAGAAGGTGAAGCTCAGTGGCTTGATGGAACATGCTTGCCATGTGACTTAACCATGGCAGTACTTGTTTTGTCCTCTTGTTTCTTCTTATTTTATCCAGCCCTTCTTAAGGAGTAGAAGAATTAATCCTCTAACACACAGTGGTTCTGTGTACACATGTCCTGTTTTCTTCTGGTCTTCACCTGGCTTTTTTCTTTTTTTTTTTTTTTTCCAGGGGATGGTTCTGCCTACAGAGACCTGGTTATTAAATATGGTGCAATTGAGCCACTGCTGAGTCTCCTCGCTGTTCCTGACCTCTCTTCCCTGGCTGTAAGTGTGCAGAGTGACCGAAGTTCCAATTACTGAGTAAAAGCTAGCTAAACTATTGCTAACCATTTATTTCAACCCTTGCAGTCTGGATATCTACGCAACGTTACGTGGACCCTCTCAAACCTGTGTCGCAACAAGAATCCTGCTCCTCCCATAGAAGCCATCCAGCAGATCCTTCCAACCCTTGTCCGGCTCCTGCACCACGATGACCCTGAGGTGTTGGCAGACACATGCTGGGCAATTTCCTACCTCACAGACGGTTCCAATGACAGGATAGAAGTTGTTGTGAAAACTGGATTGGTGCCACAACTTGTGAGACTCCTGGGATGCAGTGAACTGCCAATAATGGTAAGTGATTGGATATGCAGGCTGCTGTTGCTTGGTTTGAATCATGGCTTGAACTGCAGTTTGGGAGAGTAGTGTCTGTGTAACCGAATGGCTCTTCTCATACATGAGTCAGGTGCCTGTTCTAGTTTCTGTGAAGTGAGACCTCAGTTTCTCTCCTGCCCGGGTGCTGCCCCACACGAGGCAGACTGCTGCTGCTGATGACTATCAAGCTGCTTTATATAATCATTGGATTTACCTCACAGGCCAGCACAGCAGTTAACATTTGCCAAAGCTTGACTTTTAAATTGCTGTTGCAGATCTGAATTCTAGGGACAGTGTTTACAAGTGTGCTCTGTGCACACTATAATTAGAGCATAATCAAACTGCATTAGTATTTAGCAAGTAGTTTCCCTAAGCTCTGCCATGGGTGGTTGTTTGCAGACTGGCCTTGGAAGGTGTGCAGTGTCTGCCTGTGGAATGCTAATGAGGAGCCCAAACCCCATTGTACATAGCAGGTCGTGCTGTTAACTGGGAAGGTTAGAGTGGATGGCCATCGAGTATGGCTGTGTTTGCTATAATCTAATCTGGTTTTGAACAATTTTCCTAAGTATTCCAATCATCTTTGTTTCAGACTCCTTCACTAAGAGCCATAGGAAATATTGTCACTGGTACCGATGAGCAGACACAGCTTGTTATTGACTCAGGAGCACTGGCTGTCTTTCCAAGCCTCCTTTCTCATCATAAAAACAACATTCAGAAAGAAGCAGCCTGGACAATGTCCAACATCACTGCGGGGCGTCAGGATCAGATCCAGCGAGTTGTGGACCACGGTCTTGTGCCTTATCTCATTGGTATTCTGAGGAAGGTAAACAAAGCCTCTATTTACTATGTTGAGCCTTTTCCTATTACTTCTGTGTGTTCAAACACTCTGCTTTTACCTTCGCAGGGGGATTTCAAATCTCAGAAGGAAGCTGTGTGGGCTGTGACGAACTACACAAGTGGTGGAACAATTGACCAGATCGTGTATCTCGTTCAGGCTGGTGTTCTTGAACCGCTGCTGAACCTTCTCTCAACTAAGGACAGCAAAACTGTGCTCGTTATCCTGGATGCAGTTTCCAACATCTTCTTGGTATGTGGATGCAGTATAGTTGATTATTGTCCACGTTGTTGCCAATGGCTCTCCAGCTGTTGCTGCCCTATATCCTTCCTGAGGTTATTCCATGCCTTTCTCTTGCAGGCTGCTGAGAAGATTAATGAGACTGAGAAGCTTTGCCTCATGATTGAGGAGTGTGGGGGTCTAGACAGAATTGAAGCTCTCCAGTCACATGAAAATGAACAAGTATACAGAGCCTCATCCACCATCATTGAGAAATACTTCTCAGCAGAAGTAAGTGGCTTCAGGGGTCTTTTCCACTTTTACTTTCTGTTCCAGCACTGACTACTTGATTAAAATGCTACTGCTATTTCAACATTCTTCTTTTCTTTCCTTCTAGGAGGAGGAAGACCAAAATGTTGTACCAGACTCCACTGCTGACAGCTATACTTTCCAAATCCAGGACAATACCCCAAATTCTTTCAACTTCTAGATCCTGCATATACTGCAACCACCTACAAGTGGTTTAGCACACAAATGACTGCCACCTCTATGTCTTAATAGTTCCTCTTGCCTTTACTGGTTTTTCTGTGTCCTGTAGCACTTTGTCTAACTGAAACATACTTGAACAGTTCAAACTCTATATACATATCTGTGAATTTCTAAATGTAAACCTCATTCTTTGAGATATACTTGTAAATACTTCCTGTTTCTGTCCTTGTCAGGGGAAGGAATGCATGTGAGCAATTCAGGCCTCTCACAAAGCACTGAGCCACTGCTCTGCAGGCCTGCCCATAACCTCTTACCTTCTACATGACCTGTTGCAGTAATAAATACACTGAACAGGCTTTTAAGGAAGACTTACTTGAAGTTCAATAAAGTGTTATCAGTACATCAAATTGAGCTGTGTCACTTGCTCTCTTAAAAGCTGACTGAGGGGGTAAGTAAACTTAGTCAAAAATAGATAATGGCATGAATGCAGGTCTAAACCATGAGAGATTCAATGCTGAAGCGGGGGGATTTAAAACAGCTTGATCACCTCAAGCTCTGATTTCTGCATACAGCAGCCTTCTGTTACAGGACCAAGGAACTGCTGCTTCTCTGCAGGTACTTCCTGTAGAAATCTGATTCATCTTACCCTGTGTGTAACTGAGCTAAACTAGCTTCACCCTCTTGGAGAAATATTTAAAGACTAGTAGTGGTACTTAACTGTATGTAATAGTTTGGAGGAGAGGTAAGTACAGCAGTTAACCAGTTCTATACATGTTCAGGTAGCCTTAGGATAGAGCATAGGAAATGCTTTGAAGCAGTTGCCTGCTCTAGAGAACAAAAATGAAGGCCTTGTCTTAGGATCAGCTGTCCCTTTACTTCCAGAATCATTACTTAGAGGAACCCATTTTGTTCCTCAAGGAGGTTGTGCAGAGTGGGGTTTGGAGGGGGAAGAGTATTGAGTGGAGAGGAAGAACCGTAGTTCTGTTTTCCAGCTTTTTGGAAAAACTTGGATTGAGCTATTTAACTTGAACCTCCCAGGAGTCAAATTTGCTGGAATAACAATATTGTCTCAGCTCACTGAGTGTCTCTGGCTCCAGTGATGGTTCAGGAGAGGTCAGAGTTCAGGGCTAGATGTTTCATAAACATGACTAAATTGGACCACGCATTCTCACTTGATTAATAAAAGGTAGGGGGGAAAATTCTGATATGTAGGCAATTCTCCCAGAGTTCCTATTGGCTTTGCTCCCATCTTTATGGGTAGAGGGGAATAAGAAATTCAAACAAATACAAAACAAAAAAAAACCCCTTTTATTCTGCTGGGTGAACCTGATAGAAGAATTTGGCTCTGTCTCCTTCATTAGTCACTGTTTGTGTGCTTCCAAGTTTAATTTTAAGTGCAGAATCAGAGAGACGTGGATTTGGGTGTAACTCTTTGGCAATCCAAGAAGGATTCAGAAGGAATCAGGTGTGGAAGATCAGGTGTGCTTCATGAAGAATTCACTCCTGTGTGCTGCTAACAAAGATGTCTTTAAATGGGTTATTGCTAATGTAGCTGATGTCACTCTTGCTTTCATTAGTGTGGGGCAGGTCTGATGCTCCCTATCCCACACTCGCTGGCAAGTGGTTCCCTCCCTGACTGGAGGCTGGTGATGACATTCACCTCTCTGGATCTTGGGTATTGCTGGATTGTGATAAAGTTACAAAGGGCAGCAGATAATTTGTCTGCATCAACAGTCTTATACATCTTGTTAGCAACAATACTGTTTTGTGCAGAGCAATCTCTGTGAGTCACTGCTGTAATGATTGTCCTGCTGGGCTATTGAAGCTGTGCCAGTTCCTGCAGCCAGCTCAGAGCGTGGTCCTGGTGACACATTGCTGTCACTGATGTATCAGCAGGGGTTGCAGATTTTACTTGTCATAAAGGAGCCGGGCTTGTAAAAGCCACACCACCCTGAACTGATTTCATGATGACCTTCATACTTTGGCCTGAACCCCTTTAACTCTTTTTCTTTAACTCCAAAAAAAGCTGCAGCATGTACTGAGCCTTACAGTCTCTAGAGAGGCTGTGCCTGTGGTCTGTTCCCAGCCCTGCCTGCCCCTGGACTGAGGGGTGAGGCTGCAGGTGGCACCCAGGGCCCATGGAAGCAGCTGGGGGCAGTGCCAAAGTGAGAACAGTGACACCGCAGGTCCCACAGCTCCCCTGGGACCTGAGTCTGGTATTGCCATTCCTGCGCACAGGGGCAGGGACCACCTTCCTTGTGATGGTGGAGCCGTTACTGTTCTGGGGGGAAAGCAACCACACAGGGCACTCATGCACCTGCAGTGGAGCCTCCTGTGTCCTTTGCTCTGTTGTCAAACCTCCACCCTTGACCTAAAAGCATCAGTCAGAAAATAATGATTTTCTGTGCGAGCGTAGAGAACTGAAATAATTAACCTCTATAAAAGCAATTATGCAAAGTCAGCTTTAATGAACGAGTCTTTCCTTGCCCGCCGCTGCTGTCCGCGGCTTTGTCCGGGCAGAGCAGCGCGGGTGCCGGTAGGGGGCGGTGCCGGCACCGGGATAGTCCCGCCGGGAGCGCCCAGGTGCGATCCGCTCCGTTTTCCCGTGAAAAACACCGGGCTGCAGCTCCGGGCGCTCTGTGTGGTTACACAGAACCTCTGCGTGCTAACTCCCAAGTGTTTAACCAGGTTAAATATCGAATATAAGATACAGCCTTTTAAAAGCCCCTTTAAAATCAAAGTACTGTCACTTCAAAACACAACTCTTTTAATTGCTTTTTAGCATATGCAGTTAATTTGGTTTTTCTGTCTCTGTATATAGTAAATGCAGAACACTTGTTCAATAGTGTTATCTCTATTTCTTATTTTCTGAATTGTTTCAGATTTATCCAATATATTGAGTTAATAATAGAACATTGCAAATTCTTCTTTAGATGCCTGACAGCTTAGTGGCTTAATAATTAACTTTCTGGGGACCAAGGCTTTGTTTTTATCCAAGAAAAATGTGTTCAGCCTATCCACCAGTGAGCTCTGTTGGCAGCATTTATTTCCACAAGCAAAAATCTACAATGATTATGAGTAAGTGACTGGGGTGAGTCACTCCTTATTCTAGGAAAATGCAAACTATTTCTGAGGTTAGGATCACAGTCACCCACGAGGCTGTGTCTCTAGCTTCAAGAAAGTGGTAGGAGCAAAAAGGAAGAGGAGAATTGTTATTGCTCCTGATTTTTAGTTTGTTGAGTTTGGTTTTTTGGGGGGGATTTTTTTTTTGTGCATAGCCCAATCAGATTTAAGAGCTCGTCCTCTTTATTTGTCAAATGCCTCATTCAGGACAAGGGCTGGAATCAGTGTCTGGGGGCCTGTGTGTCAGTCTGCCAACTCCTCTGTGCTGAGAGCAACAATAACAGACCCCTGCTGACATCAACTGGCTTGGAACGCAGTTGTTGCTAACGCTATTTCATCTGTGGAGTGGTGGCAAGATTGCAGTCTGAGATCTCAGCAAACGTAACTGCCTCTGAAATTCTGATGGCAGCAGATGCTGCCTGGCTGATTGTTCCATTTGCTGTTCCCAAAGGTGCCAGGCTCTGGAAGGAGAGCTGGGACTTTGCAGTCCTGCAGTTCAGTAGCACATCTGTTCACTTTCCCCTGCAGGAAGAACAGTTTAAACTGTGGCAAAGTTAGAAACGGTTAAATCAGTAGAAATCTATTTTTTCTTTTCCTGTGAATTAGACTGAAATAGTCTCTTAAGCAAAGCTGCTTCCTGCTACTCTGTCCAGAATGATTTAAACTGCACAGAACCACAGTGGTGTATCAGCAGCAAGAAGCAGCTGTAGTTCTGCAGGAAAACGAATTCACTACCCAACAATATTTCACAGATCTCTTCTGTTTCTAAATCTATTTTACAGCAGAGCAAACTGAGACGCAAGAAAGTTATCCAGAGACATTCAGAAAGTTGCTGGCAGAATTCACCTGGAGCCTGGGAATCCTGATGTCCATCCCTGCAGTTAACCCATGGCACCTCTGGTCACAGTTATCCTTTTGCTGAATGTGGGGTTACCCCAGGAGTATTGAAGCTCTTTTGTGATAAGGTATGAGGTAGATTTCAGTACAGCTCTAAACTTTGGGAAAGTGTGTAAATTGGGGAAGAGGCACTGTTAGTCAAAACAGAAGTAATTAATGAAGGTTAATTGTGTCTACTTATATTTGACCTATAGAGGAACATGTTGGGACTTTCACTTAAAACCTAACAGGAAATACATTAACCCTTTGGCCTTCAGAGGAACGTTAGGAAAAAAGGCTAAGAGGGAATTAGGGGACTTCCTCCTTAGGCTGGGAGCGGTGCAGCCCCTGAAACTGGAAAAAACACTTCAGGAAAAAACATTCACCAGAACACTCCAGCTTCAAGTGTGCGAAGTTGTGCGTTGTGTTTGTAAAACACTTCCTCCTCGCTGATCCAGGGAATGGCACTGACGCGAGGCGGGCAGGAACTCAGCCTGCGGACAGCTGAGGGAGAATTGATTTGCTGTGAGCTTCGCAGCACTTCCTATGGATTAGGGGTCACTGGATTCCAGTCCCGCTCCTGACTGCAGAGCACTGTCTGTCTCAGACTGGCTCCAGGAAATGGACGCTCTTCCACAGAAGCCAGAAGATTTCGTGGAAGAGCCGTGGCCTCTTTCCAGGTTGCAGTTCACCCACTGCCCTAGGGAGTGTCATTAGTGGGAGGGAAGTGAAGTTGGGATTTAAAGGGACGAGGAGGGGAGAGAAAAAATGAAGCAGGATGGAGAAAAATCCTGTTAATTCTTACCAAGCACAACTTGCTTGACCACATTAAAATGTTGTGCTGATCATTTAAATAGAACAATGGGCCAGCTCCAGAAGTGATGTGTAAATCATGTGTCAGGAACAGAGTTTCAATTGACTGACACACTGAAAGCAAAATCAATGGCACTGACTTCACTGTGGGGGAGTTTGGATCACACCTCCAAGCTCAACAAAAGAGGCAGTGTAATGAGGAATCGTTCTCCTCTATTTCATATCTTTCTCAATTTGCATTGCAATGTGAAATGAAAATTATGGGGTCATCTTTTGAAGGTCTGATTTATTTTTTTTGTATATATATAGATATAAATAATTTTGTATATATATAAAAATCATACATACATGCATATATAAAATAGTGGAAAACTGCCTAATTTTTTCTCTGTAACAGATTGCTTTGTGTGCAGCTTCACAGTGGTAAAAAAGCTGTACCACCAGGAGTATTAATAATGCTCCGTGGGCATATGGAAGATGGGAGGTACAAAGTTATCAGAAAATCTTCAGTAATCTCCAAAGCACATTTCCACCATCCCAATCACTTCATTTTTACCCACTATATGAAACAGATGTAAAAATAGCTCTTTCATCAGTGGATTGCTACACATATTTGGGCTGCAGAGGCTCAATCCTGTTCAAAGCAAGACTGTGAAATCATGTGCAGAATGTGCTGTTAATCAGAAGCAGCAATTTAATGTTACGTATCCATCTCTCCTCCCACCTCCAGCTCCCCTTCCCAATTCTGAGCAGGAAACGACACTTGGATGGAGCTCAGCACTCTGACTTTCTGGATAGACTCTCTAGGAATGAGGAGGGACTTGAATTCTCTCCATATGTCATTTCCTTTCCCCTAATGGCTAAAAAAACCCCGTTGCTGCAGTTCATATAACTTACAAGAGAGAGAACATTACCAGTGTAGGAAAATAAGGGCAGGGGGATGGGGCAGGCAGGACAGCCACATTCCGTGTCTGAGGAGCTGCTTTCCAAACTTGACTTGAGTTCAGCAGGAATTTTTCTTCTGTGTACAAATACTGTTTTATGTAGTTCCTTACTGAAGCTATTACCCCATCTGTACTCAAGTGTATATCAACACCTGCGGTCTGGGGCCAGACTAGGAAAGGAAAATGCAAGGAGAGGGGGAATGGTAACATCTCTGCAAGATGTAAACTAAGTCAGAAAGGAAAAACAGAGAAGGTTGAGGGAGACTGACAGTGGGGACATAATAATTTTTAATAAACCCAATTTTAATAGCAAATGATCCTAGAAATTACTTAAGAAAAATCAGATTAGCCTACTCCTGCAGCTTTCATCAAAACTGTTTTTAAAAACTTTTCTGTTCAGTACAGCCAAGAGCACATGCAGACATCCCACCCTGCTGCAGAACACAAAATTTGATCTGCTGTACTGCACAGTGGATTTGCAGCTGTCAATAGAATTTAGTGTGCTGTAGTTACAAACAGAAAAAAGCAACCCAGGAATAAACATGACATTAAAAAAAAAAAAAAAGCAACAAAAACCATATTAACTAGAGGGAAAGCTTACTTCCTCATAGCCAGCCCAGTGTGTAGTAGACCCAGATTGGAATATAATGTCTTTCTAGCAACAGAACCCAAATCTTTGTTAAATTTTTAGCAACCAAACTGTGCAGTGCTTTGCAGAACAAGTGAGAGATGACATTTGCTCAAAAAATCCTGAATTTTGCAGTCAGTGAATGAGAATGTGTGCACAGAGGAGCTGGATGTGTCTGCTGGCAGGGTGATTATATCTGACTGCAGAGCCAAGCCCCTCACATCTTTCATTAGATACATTGCCTAATTAGACTTGTTGCCCCTGAATTCTAATACTAAAAAGAAAAGGAGAAAACCACCTTTCCTCCAGTTCTATTTTAAAGGGTTTCAAGGGTAGAATAAAGGAATGATTCAAGACACATGGTGACAGATTTTGCTTTAGGTTACTTTTAGCACTTCACTAGACCCACTAACCTACTTAAATATCTGTGCTGTTCTTATCTGGCATAAAACCTTGCTCTGTAACTTTTAAAATGAAATATTTTAGAGGTATTTTTAGAGATACCTTTATCTTAAATCCTCTCGAATTGATTTCACAGCGGACTTATGGGTTGATTCTGTTAGAAGAAAGCACAAAAGAAGCCAGTACAGCCTGTGGATAGGTTAGGTATTTCTGCAGTTCAGAAAGTTTTAGGAATAAGATTTTTTTTTTATAAAAGAGGGATTGTTGAGCTTATTGAACCTGCAAATGCTTTTGTGTCACGACTCAGCTTATTTATGGATTTCGTTTTCACGTAGCATGTTTCTGAGTGTCTCCAGACTTCATGCAGGACAAAGCAGAGTGTTTCCAAAGCTGGACAGCCTGGGCTCCTTTTGGCAATTCCCAGAACTGTGAGTAGATGTGGTTTGCACAGTCTGAGACAGCTCATCTGACTCTCAGTGCCTGCTTCCCCACGGCAGAAAATAATCATCCCGTGGGGTTAAGGCTTTGTGAGCTATTTTTGTGTTTGAACCTTGCAGATGCAGCTACCTGTAGGAGTATACAATATTGTTATAATTTGATACATTTCCTGTAATTAATCTTGCCTATTGAATAGAAATCTTTGGAAGTAACTTGAGTGAGACACATGGAAAAACTTCCCCTTGCTTGGAGAAACAGAGAGAATCAGAACTACGAGGTGGGGGCTGTTTTAAGTGGCTTACACTGCCCCAAGATGCTCTCCCTGCCAGCTCGAGAGGAGTCTGCTGCCAGCCTCCTGCCTATCTGCAGCTGCATTTGTCTCTGACAGCCACAGTCCCTGCAACAGGTTAGAATGGGATAAATTGCTCCTCTTAAACCTCATCATAAGCCCTGACACGTGGAATTCTGTAAAGCTTGGAATGTTAATCTCTGGATATTTGGATAAATGATGATAGCCAGTGAGAACCGGCTAATTATCCAGAATTATTAAGGCTTATCAGACAATGTTCCAGGGCTTTTGGGGAGTCAGGAAAGCTTCTCTGCTTGCCATGGCTGCGTGGCTGGAAGGTGCATCACAGAACATTTGTCACTTCTTCCCAAGCATGAAGCAGAGGCTGTGGTGCAAGCTGGGTGTTACCTGGGCAGACCAAGGGCTGAGTTAACAAGGCAACCACCTGCCAGTGCATCACTGCTGATCAACAGTGGCTGAGGGTGAGTTCATAGCAGCAGGGCTGAGTCAGCTCCTGGCATCCCTGGCAGTGGCACCCTGCTCTCGGCACTACCACCGTAATTAAAACTCAGAGATTTCCAATATAGGAGATTTTGCAGCTCACCTTTTGCAGATGACAAAACAATTATTTCAAGTTGATGATGGGTTACAGGGAATAAGAAAGATTGGAGAAAGTTTGATAGTTGAATCAGGCACTATCTGCAGGCAGATGTTGTAGCACAGTAGTAAACCAAGTTCTTGATACGTGCCACTCAGAGGAGACAGTTTCCCACTGTCTTATTCTGTAAGGTCTTCTAGGAACCTGTTTTGTATCAGCCAAGGAAATCTAAAGATGAGATTCTACAGTTGCTTCATTCACAACACAACATGAGAAAGCTGCACAGAGCAGTTGCACAAGAGAACGTGGTTCTTCAGGGAACCTCAGTAATTTCAGTCAGAATATTTAGCACATAGCTCTCAAAGCATCTTACAAAGCCAACTGTCCAAGAGTCTGGAAAAGAAATTGTATTATTGATTGTGTTCTATGGAAAAATAAGTGGAAATCATGGAAGAATAAAGGAAATATTTTTCAGACAGAGACCTTTTTTTTGGCCCAAGACTTTTGGAGGCTGATTTTGTACTTCAAGTCAGCAGTCTCATTGATTTTGAATGTAAGACAAGTCAGGGAATGTATTTTAAGCCTAAGAGACATCACTGTGCTTGAAGACTGAAGCTGGGCTCTGCCCTGTGTGCTGGGCTGTCAAAATGCTGTGCAGCACCTGCCACTGGGTTCTGGGCTGTGAGACACATCCTGCAGCAGAGAACAGCGGTGACACGAGCCGGACAAGGGGCTGGGCTGGCACATGGGTGTCACCTCCAGTCTTTTCCCCAGGTACCAGGACATGGTTTTTCACAAGAGATTTACCCCTCTCAGAAAGTGGATTTCAGCCTCTGTCTAGCAATAAAATGCAACATATCTATTTATTCCACGTTCACTGCCTGTCTCTAAAATCTCCCTTTTCTTCTGCTAAAGTCACATTAGGATAGTGCTGTCCTGCAGGACATGCTGAGGAAATAACATGGCTAAAGAACTGCATGGAATATCTGTGCATCAGTTACTAATCTGTTCTGGATGGATGGACTTAGAAGTTATCTTAGTGACTAACCACTGGAAAATCCTGTGATATGGAAGCTCATGCATTTTTTCTGTAGCCACAGCTGCAGTCATTTCCCTTCAGAGACACATCATTTCCCCAAGACACATCCTGTCTCAGAGGGCCACGGTGTCTCTGCTCCAAGCTGCTGTCCCCTTTCGCAGCAGCCAGCGCATGGGTGGAGATTTCCTTCCTAGTTTCTTCTCCTGAAAAGCTTCATCTCCAGCTCCAGCTTGAGAAACGGATTGATTCTTGACCTCTTGCATAAACATTGTCTCTGCATGCCAAAGGGAGCCTTAGTGAGAACCAGAGCCCCTGTCTAGACATGTTTCTTCATCCCAGAGCTCCAATAGGTTTGTCCTCCATTGCTGGGTTAACTCTCTTTGTCTCTGAGCAGCAACAGTGACAGAGTAAAGCCAGATATTTAAGCATGTGCATCTCAGTGCTTTAACGTAGTTTGTTCCATTCACCAGCAACACAAATAATCCTTCAGTCTGACAATTTTCATAATCAGCAAAGGGAAAAAAGGAATCTTGTACAAAGTGAAATTTTCTGTTCCTCATCTTTATTCCTGAAATGCAGAAGCATTTTATCCATGACTGCAGTAGGGTTTGCTCCTTTAGTACAGAAGAGCAGCAGGGAAGGTAACAGAAAGCCTCATGGAGGACAGAATTCCATTCAGGAAAAGGACAAAAATGTGATGGATCTGCAATGAATTCAGGAAGTACTTTAGCTAGAGTAAGAGGTTATGATTGTCTTGGGGAAGGTTTAGAAGGAAAACCTGTGCCAAAGAGGCAGACCAGGAGAACAATGCCCTTCGCAAGCAAAGGTGTTGATGAATGCTTTGAAAGGGAATGAGTTAATCAGGCAAATTAACAAAGAGGCAGAGAAAACTGCTGGTAGAAACATTCATCATTCTTCACGATTTCATTTTTCTAATTTTTATTTTTTGGCCACATTAACAAAGCTTTACCAAAAAAAGAAAAAAATACTGACGTGATAAGAAAGGGAACAGACTTTCATAAATATTTCAAATGTATCTCTTTCTAGATAAAACTGAACCTGATAAATTTAAACATTTCTGAGGCTGCCTAGGTGTAATCTGCTTTAATACCTTATTTCTCAGAACTACACCATTAGGTGGCAAAATAGGCATTTAGCATTATCAGTTGCACATACAGTGGAAATACATCATAGAGGAAATGGAGGTGTAATTCTCTACTGATCAACTCACCTTTAACTCCATAATCTCCAGGGGTGGTGTCTGTAATTCAGCCATGTCAGGCTCTGGGGAATTTAGTAAATGATGGCTAATAGAAGTAAATACAGTCCAGATAATTTTAAATATCTTTATTTTTAACAATTGTCTCAGAAAAATAGTTTTAACCTTTTAATTGACTCACAAAATCATAATAATAAGGGCAGAGCTCTCTTGCTTTCTTGATATCATTACAGAAGCTGGGGAAGAATGTGATATAATACCAGCCAGCTCTCATTACTGCTGAAGGAATGTCCTGTGATTAAACCTATATACGGAAAGAAATGGAATGTAATTCTTAGATGTTGATTGCTTTGAACACATTCCACATGCCAAGGAATGAGTTTCCAATATACTCTTCCATTTCTAAAGATGGAGAGGACTTCACCTCTAAAAAATCAACTACAACCATCCTCTTCTGAAAATGAACACTACTTGGTTAAAGATGTTTGTACACATTTCCCAGTGTCCAGAACCACTAAATCCTTTGAGAACTGTCTCTGAAAGCAAAACCTTCTCTTTTTTCCTCTCGGTAAATTCAAGAAATCAAAGCTCTTTTTTGTGCAGCCACGGAACAGAAGAATTTTGTGTATTTCTAAATACTACTTCAAAAGTTTCACTCATATGGTAGCAATACCACTGATAGGATATCATAATTATACCAACTATTACATCATTTTCTCCTTATGGATCCTTCAACAACCCTGTCGGTGTCCTAAAGATCCCTGACCTTGCCCCTTCTCTATACATTTCCTCCAAACCTTTAGAGGGTGGCTCAGCTGTGAAGCTCTGGCTGAAGAGGGCTGGATGGAATTCCCAAGTCCAGCAGCAAGGCTGTCATCCAAAATGATCTGCAGGGTGATGCAAGGCACTCCCGTCCCTGCGGACCCCGGCGAGCTACCTCATCCTGAAAGGATGTGTTGTTCAGTGATATCAGCCTGCAGGGGAACACTGGGCTCTTGTCAGCAGCACTGATGATATTTGCTTGTCCCTCTCACAGGATCAGCCCTGCACAGAGTGAAGCCTCCTGGAATGGAACTGCATAAAGACACAATTTACCGCAAACTCTCGGCTTCTGAAACCGAAAGCAGGATCAGCAAGACAACGGTTCTGTTAATCTGAGAATATTTTGAGAACTTGAGGGACAGTGCTGGCTCAAGAACCTCTGGATCATAACATTCCAGTGGGATTCCTTGGTTGGGAAAGCAGCACTTTTAACCATCAGGGACCGTCAGCATCTCTGGTCCCCTACGCTGCTGCAGCTCCTGGTGCTCTGCCAGGCTTGCCTTCATCTGCTTCCTGCTGATCTTGCACTGGTCCCTCTTGCAGCTGCTCAGCTTATTAAAGCCTGCCTGGCAGTTCTACTCAGTGAAGGGGAACAGTGAGTGAAAATCCTCATTTCCCAAAAGAGGTGGGAGGTAGGATGGGACACAAACACCTGTGGGACAGCCAAGGCCCAGCCATTGTGGCCCTGGCACGAAGAGAGAAGGGAGGGAGCAGCAGTTTGGCATCTGGTGCCTCTGTGTGTCCAAGAGCAGCCCGATCCAGGTCGTTCTCCCCACCTTAGTCATGACAGGACCTGGTCCTGACCTAACTGGGACACAGCCCTGCCAGGCTGCTGGGAGCTGGAGCCTCTCTTCTCCCCCTGCTAAACACACACCTACTCTACAGGACTGTCCCATGTGTCACTGATGTATTTGGGGTGTATTGGTAAAAACGCTCAGGTCATGTTGGTTGTTTAAAAATAAATAAATAAAATCAAATATGGCACATAATAAAGAAAAACGCACAGCAGCAGCAGCAGCCATCCTGCAGACAATACGTTCTGTATGGTGACCCAAATGCCCAGACTGTCAGTTAATGCTCTAACACTTGCAATATATCAGTGTTTTCCCTGAAAGGTGAGCAGCATGTCCAAAAATCTTAGACAAATTTACAGTTCAGCAAGTTGCTTTCTGAAAAGCAGTTTGAAACCAAGTATGCTCCATGACCTTTAAAAAACACTTTTAATGAAAGCATTAAAATGCTCATATAACTACTGAACAATGAAATACTGTATTTAATCCCAACAGGGTTTTTTTAAATATTGGCATTTCAATTAATGTCTGACACACTAGTTATCCATTAGAAAAAGACCATTTAGAAAGAACTCTATGTTTAATATAACATTAAATACTTTTGTCAAATTATATCAGAATTATTGAATGTTGGGTCCAAAGTGCACTGCAAGACCCCAGAAATGAATAATCCTCATGTTAGGAAAAATCTAGAAATATGCTAAGTATGTGAAAAGTAGTTTTATATTTTTGTTTTTCTGTTCAATTTACCAGTGGCCAGGTAATGTTGCAATATTTGCAAACCATCAGCCATTTGCTTTACATACTTGGTTTGAGAAAAGGATAATGACCTGGCTATGTGAATTTGTAACAGATTGGAACTTCAATAGTATGACCTTCAATTACAAATGCTGATTTTTCTTCTTTTTTTTCAATGCAGGAATCAGGACACCTGGAATGTCTTTGGGGTGTGTGCGAATTTACATAACCATTACAAAGTAACTTTTTAACTGTTTCAGTGCAATATAAAGCCATAAAATCCGTAGATATATTGTGCCCATGTTTTGTAGTAAATGCAGTTTAGACTTTAATTGTTTCAAACTCTCTTCTTTTGAACTAGTGGTGAAGCACCAAATCAATGCTTCCTCTCGTGCTCTGCCTGTGCTGTGAAGGAGGTTGGTGTCTAACATTTGCTGGTTTTGTGTTAAACAGCTGGTGGCACAGGGAACAGGCACAGCCCTGGCCAAGGAAGGGATCCCAGGCCTTCTCTGCTCCCTGTTGAAGTGACATTGGAACAGCAGTGCCACCACTGCAGGAACCATTGGAAATCTCCCCCTGGAAGAACCTGGCATTTAAGACACTGTGAGTCCCCACATACAGGGTGGGAGAGGTCACATTTTATGGAATGAAAGCCTTGAGAACCACATTGCACTTCCAAGGCCTTCAGTTGAAAAAAAAACCAGTTGCATGCCCCAGGTTTGAATTAACGAGGCCCAAGCTCTGAGCTCTGTCAGGACGGGACCACTCCAGACATGGTTACAGCTCAGCTCCGTGCAGCTGCAGAGAGAGAACCTCCTGGGCTGCGTAGAAGCCGCACGATGAGCTCTGTGAAGCACAGGTCATCTTCTCATCCCGTGCTGGGGCCCTGATCCACAGCTGGATCCTCATCTCTGACTACCCATGTGATAATACTTCACAGGTTACCTCAGCAGGAAGAAGCCAGAGCAGTGACATGACCGAGCGAGTAGAGTATTAGTAAGGTTGTTAGTAAGAGTAGGTGTGTGATGTATTAGCTCAGACTTCTAAAGTAACCTTGACTGTGGCAACCTTCGTAGCTTTCCTGGGAGCTTTTCCCACCCTTGACGCCCCTCTGGCCCTGCAGAAAGCTGCTCCTGACTTTGATGGAGGTCCCCTCGAGGGAAGTGTGTTGCAGAGCTGGGAAAACTCTGGAGAAAGAGTCACCTTTCCTGCAGGGTGGGAGTTAAATTAGGCCACATTGCATGGACGCAAGGTATTTTTATTTTTTTTTATTATTATTCTGAGAACGGCAGTTCACAGAACCCAACTGCTGATTTCTACACACAGCAGATAAGAACTAAATTGGTCCAAAGTTTAACAGTTTCCAGGGCTGGTCTGTCACACCCTGTGCATGGGGAATACTGCCCTGGATCAGGGCACTCCTGCGTGGGACCACACATTTCAGCCCGGCTCTGAATTCTCCTGCCATGTCTTTTCCCATTTGTACCCTTGATTTTCCCGTCCCAACTCCCCATACAACTTCTCTGTCATCCTCTCCTCTCCACCTTGGCCATTCACCCACATTCTTCCCGATCCCCAGCTCTCCCAGGCCATGGCCATTCTCCACATCCTTCCCAGTCCTCTACTCCCCCTCAGACACGGCCATTCCCCCCATCGTTCCCGACCCCCAGCTCTCCCAGGACACGGCCATTCCCCCCATCGTTCCCGATCCCCAGCTCTCCCAGGACACGGCCATTCCCC
>VZTF01005238.1:1592142-1672982 GCA_013397755.1 Cnemophilus loriae
GGCCAGGAGCGCCCCAGCCGCCGCCGCCGCCGCCGCCGCCGCCGCCACCTGACGCCATTCCCCCCCCAGGCTCCCGGGCCGACCCGAGGCGGGGCGCGGGGGGCGGGCAGGGCCTCCCCGGGACAGGAGGGAGGGACGGAGGGAGAGGAGCCGAGCCGAGCCGAGCCCGCCGCCAGCCCGTCCGTCCGTGCGGCTCCGTCCCGGCTTTGTTGTGCTCGGGCCCGGGGGCGGGGAAGCGGAGGGAAGCGGGGAAGGCTCCGCTCCTCCTCCGCGGCCCCGGCCCCGCTCATGGCGACGCTGGGCACATCCGGGCCTCTCCTCCTTCTCCTCCTCCTCCTCCGGCGGCCGCCGCTGCCCTGAGCGCCCGGCCCGGCTCCATTCGCGCCTCCCCCGAGCCCTTGGCGGAGCAGCGGCGGGGGAGCCCCGGCCGGGGCCATGTCCAACCCGGGGGCCCGGCGGAACGGGCCCGTCAAGCTGCGGCTGACAGGTGAGGCTGGGCCGGGGGCGCGGGGCCAGCCCGGGCGGGGGGCGGGAGCGGCTCCTCCGGGTGTCGTTGAGGTTGAACCTGGGGCCGGAGCGGCCCCTCAGGCCTCGCAGGGAAGGGGAGGGCGAGGTTTCCCTGCCCTCGGTTCCCCTCGGCCCCGGGCTCGGCGTGTCCGGGCTCCGCCGCCCGCCCGGCCCGGGCCCCGCAGCCGCCTGGGCGAACTTCAGCCACCGCACCCCAACTTTGCTGTTTATTTTCCCTTCGTCTTCTCGGTGTAAACTCGAAAGCAACTGTCACACTCTTTGTTTTGATCTCTTTGTTTGTTTATTGTTGTTGTTTTGTTGGGGGTTTTGAGCGATTTTCTCGGCTAAGACTGTTGGTCACTGAAGAGGTTCCCCAGGGCAGTGGTCACAGCCCCAAGGCTGCCAGAGCTCAGGGAGCCTTTGGACAACATTCTCAGGGATAGGGAGGGATTTTGGGGTGTCCTGTGCAGGGCCAGGAGCTAGACTCAGTCGTCCTGGTGGGTCCCTTCCAACTCAGCATATTCCGTGGTTCTGTGATTGTTCACAGTTCTCGGGTGAAGTGCCTTGTGCTGCCCTCCTCCAGAAGACCACTTGACCTCTGATATTTTAAAATACCACAAAAACGGTTCACCTGCATGCTGGGAGGGAAACCAATCTGGTCTTAAGTACTTAAAACTATGCCCTTTTCCATATAAAATCCCAGGTAAATAGGTTTAGAGGAAAAAAATACTGGAAATTCTGCTGGAGCTTTCTTTTAAAAAATTCAGGACACTTGGAACTAGCTCTTTTCTTCAAAGTATTGTTAAGTCCTCCAGCACATAAATGATACTGTGTATCCTGAAGCATCAGTACATGAAGGTAAGCAGTTAGAAAAGAACAGCTTTATACTGCAAATACTCATCTCTACATATAGAGTATCTAACCAGCTTGCAAAAGAAATGTTTTTTTAAATGTTAAAAGAGTTGCTACATTTACTTTAGGTGCATGAGAAATATCTCCAGGTTCATGTCTAATAAAGAGAGGCATTTTCATACAGATTTTTGCAAGTATGTTATTTTTACAGGAAAAATAAAATGTGTCTGCTTTAGTTTTAGTTTGGAAATACTCGGACTAGATTTGTAATCTAGTTTTCATGGAGATTTGTGAGTGTCTCTATATTACACTTGGAAATAAACCTCCTAAAATGAGCGTAGCTGGGACTGCTGCATGGAACAGTGCTGCCTTGTTTTTACCGAGTGTTTTGTAGCTTTCTCCTCAGGTTATTGCTGTGTTGATGCAGTGCTTTAATACTTTCTTTCCCTGAGCAGCGAGTGCTCAGACTTGCCTATCTTTGAAACATTAAAAATGGTCTGTAGCCTTATTTAAAATCATGGAAAATACTGTGTAGGGAGTTGTCTTTCTCACCTCTGTGTTTTGTGTTCAAATTTGTTTCATATTTTATTTTTATTTAGGATTAAGCATATAATGAAACTGTGCCTGTGACAATATCAGTGTGTTTAGAGGAGTGTGATTGTGACCAGAACCAGGCTGTGGTTTTACACACAGCCCCCAAATGAAGCAGGTACAACCCTAAGGGATGTTTTTGGGTTTTTTGTTATCTTGTATTTTTAGGAAGGGAATGTGCAGAGCATGGGATGAAGGCAAAATTGTCTTTTTAGGACTGTTCCAGGGTTAGCAGCTCTTGCAGTCACTGAGTACCAGTTGTGTTGTTGGAAGCTTATAGGAAACATTGGCCTGTTTCTCCAGTTGAACAGCTTGAGGTATTTTCTGCTTTAGCTAATTGTGAGTTGTTTCACGTAAGGTCATTTGTTGTAAGGAAGCTTTACATGTTTAAGGAAAACAATGAATGTTATTAATTCAGCTGACATGTTGTCAGTTCTTGCCTAGGAATAGTTTTAAGTGTTATGTGTAGTTTTGATTACCCTTTTTGATTGGAAAAGCAGTTTGAGGGCTCTTGAGTTCTAAAACTGTTTGGAATTAGAAGAATCTGTATGTCCAGTGTTTTTAAAAGTTTATTCTCAAACTGACAAATGCTATTTAATCTTAATTTTCTTTGGCTCTATGAAACTAGCAGTCTTCTGTTTTGGCTTGAATGTTTATAGGATTAATTCTGCAATCATTGTTCAACGCTTATCTTTTCTGTTCATTATCTCTAAATTAGATGGTATAGATTAAAAAAATGGATTTCAAGAACTGGATTCAATTAGCAGTTTTTCAGGACATAAACATTAAAGGTTTAGATGGAAAACATTGTTTTGACTGACTGGATAAATGACAGGGTAATGTTTGATGTGAGTCCAAGAACTGATCTGGAGCTAGTGCCCAACTTCTCAGTCCATCTTGAGGAGCCAAATAAAATATTTAACCTAGGCCTCATTTTGCAAAAAAGGTTGACTCTTTGTTGGGACCTTAAGGAAGTTCTGAGAAATGTTTGGCATACCTTTACACTAAGTGTTTAACAGTTTATTTAGGTCTGGGTTCCACAACAGAGACAAACCACAGCGGTGGCATACTTCTAGCAAGTTTTTATTTAGTTTACAGTGCATCTGTGTTATACCTTTCTTATAAAAGGTTATTCTTTTGCTCCAAGGTGTAGCTGTTTGTTGCAAATATCACTTGACTCTTTAGTGATACATGTGTTGATACAGTTCACGTAATCTTGGGCTAGAAAATCTCTGGATAATAGTTAAAATCCAAGTAGTATGGCTTCTGATGATACTTCTAGCAGGAGGTATAAATCCTTGTTTTTGATTAAAATATAGGCAATGTAATCTAAATTAGCTAAAGTCTAGAATTGCACTAGCCTTCTGCAAAATTTATCTTAGCAGCTTGTAATAAGGATGTCCAAGGAAATGTAAGGAAGATTTCTTCAACTGTCACATATTTACCAGAATTTGATGTAGTCCTATCCTGAGTACATCCGAGTTCTACAAAAGCTGCAGGTGCAGTCATCTCCTTCCATTCCTAGTGTGATTTTTCTCGGTGTTGTGTTGAATTTGGGGATTTGTAAGTACACGGCACTGTCAGACAGAACGTATGATTTCTTCCACCCCTGTGTTGAATTGTGTTGATCTTTCATTCTTCAGAAAACTGAGAAATGACCATTGTTTTCAGTAAATATTTTATGTCCTAAAATGTGAATTGTCTAGTGTTAAAATAGCTGCATTTGATTGCTTTCACTTAGGAGATCAATGACAGCTCTCTGAAGCCCATAAGGTTGTTTTTATCAAGGCGATACTTTCTAAAATCGGTTTGAAGTCCTCAAAACTCTGTGAGCATTAGAATATATTGAGTAAAGGTTCAGTGCAGATGTTTAATTAGTTTGTGTGTTGCAGGTAGTGTTTGTCTCAGAATTGTTAACAAGTAAGGATACTTCCATAGCCACAAAGCACAGTTACACTGGGCTGGAAAAAGTGGTAATAAATATCCCACGGATAGAACTGGAATGAGCTGGAAGAGTTTTGCTGGTGCAGAATCAGACGTAGGCCTGAGGAGTTGTTGGATTTGTTTTTCCTCCTTCTTACTGCTTCCAGCTTTCCTGGAGGGTTTGCTGTTAGGGAAATAAAAGCTCTGGGTGTTGTGTTGTGGGAAATGGATCAGCATCTCGTGTGCTGTCCCTCTCTCTCTTCTCCCTTGCTGCTTTACTGTCTATTCAGCCCTCCCAGTACAAAGGTGGGACTGTACTGTGAAGTTATAGTGTTGAAGGAAGAACGTGCTGCTGTTTTATCAGACCATAGAAACTCTGGTTGTGATGCTAATAACATTTCTCAAGAAACATACTTAATATTTAGAAAAAGCCAGAATATTCTTGAGCTTTGCAAAACAACGTGGAATGTTCAACCCTGTTTTTTGCAGTGGATAAATCTAAGAGTTAAATTAATACAGTTGAAGACAGTGGTTTACCTGAATCCTAAATTTTCCATTAGTGGTGGTGGAAGCAGGACTGAAGTTTATGGATAGCAGAGCCTCACTGTGGGAACATCTGATTGATCGATTGATAGAGTAGTTCCCTATATTTTTATGTAGCAAGGCAGTGGTTTTATAGTTGACTGAAATTGTAGTGCCATTTTAGGTCAGTTTAAAATCTGAGTGCTGTTTCTTTTTTCTCATTGTAGTCCCTGGCTTCACTTTCTGGGCCCTCCCTTGTGTTGACTCCAGCAACTGTGTAGCTATGGGATGAGCTGAAAGCTAATCCTACCAGGAAAAAAATGCTTTTTTTTGTATTGAAGAAGAGAGATGCAGAGAAGAAGCTGAAAAGAGGGCAGGACTGCCTCTCCTACCAGCAGCCTGTACTTAGATAGGCTTTGGTCAACAATAAAACAATGAGGTTCCTTCATGTAAGGTATATTTGACTTAAGTACTAGTTTTTGTAAGCCATGTGTCATTAAGAAATCCGAATCAATAAATTACATAGTAGGTGGATTAAACTGGTGCAGTCATAACAAAGTCAATAGACATGTGTCTAATCAGATGTACAGGGACTGATGGCTGCTTGGCCCTCAATATTTTCATCAAAGTATGAAGTGTGTGTGTAAATATATGCTTTCTTCTATACACAGTATACAGTTATAGATATTTATATACATATAAATCAGTTGTGGATCATACAGATGCCAGAGAATTGTAATAAACAGCTGAGCAGCTGTATGGAGCAGTTTCAGCTGTTTGTTTCTATGAGTTCAGTTTGTATGACAAAGTTTTATTCATCTGGGTAGAAAATCAGATATCTGTGTTTGAGAGTACATAATGGGGTGTCATGGCAAGCAAAACAAAGATCAGAAAGGATTTGGGGGAGGAAATTGTAGTAGGAAAACAGTTATAGGGGGGCTTCAATTAAAAGACTGAAATTGATTTCAAAAACACCCCATTGTTCACCTGTGGCTGTACAATCAGGAGAGCAGCACATAGAAGCTAGTAGAGGACTTACAGGTGTAGGTAACATATGGGGCATATGTGGGAGACATATGGGAGATCTGCAGGCAGTCCTAATGGTGATGTTTGAAAAAATAAAAGCTATTGCAGGGGAAAAAATAAAAGAAATCCTAGGGGTGGAAAATTAGCAAGTAATGTTTAGAATTGTAGTTTTCAGTGAAGTTTAAAGAGTTTACACTGTCCCGTAATGTCTGTCTGCATAGCTAAACAAAGATGAGAAAATCATCTAATGGTGACAAATTATATTCTGTTTTCTTTGCTAATTACACTGAAAAATCTGATCAGGCCCCCGATGAAAACATTTAGTCTTTGTGCCCGTGAGGTGAATGGGTAGATCCCTGAAACAAGACAGCTTTTAATGTTTTGTTCTGGTTTATCTCATGGCCTTTGAAGTGCTTCCTTGCTTTGCCATCTTACTTAGAATGACATCTCACCACTGGGCCAGACCTTTCTTGCGGTGTTTAAAAAAGGGTGGATGATTTCTTTGGGTGGATGATTTCTTTGGGTGTCTTCCCTGCTCTCCTCATAACAATGACGTGAGCTGGCTTCTGACATGGCTGAGTGGCACAGGTACATTACTGCACAGGCTATTATGTGCTTGCTTTAATGTAGAAAATGTAAATGCTCATCACACGTGCAGGGCTGAGATCATTCCTGAGAGCTGGGAAAGATTCACCTCAGTGATGTCAGTGCGTGTAAAAGGAGCTGCTGTGTGTGTCTGCTGTTAGCAAAGCACATTCCTCTTTGGGGAAGAGGATCAGAATCTTGAGGGACATTTGTCAATAATATATTCAAGGAAGCAAATTGTTGACTTTTTCTTGCTACTTAATCTTTCAGTACTTCCAATGAAAGCATAGATAAGGTTGCTTGTAACTTTAAAGAAATCTTTGTCTTCGTTGATAACAAAGCTCAGGACAAAACTGGCTAAGCATTATCATCTGAGTTTAAGGGGGAGACTGATGCAGGATGGAGAATAGACATGCTCAACATCATAAAAAGGATAAACCAAGTAAAGCTGGGATTTAGATCCGATATCTTTTGACTTTCTGCCCATGAACATTGTTTCTTTTGAGTTTAAATCCACAGAAAAGATGATTCTGTTTTGGGCCTTCTGAGACTATGCGGTTGGGGTGATTTGGGTTCAGTTATCTCTCATATGCCATATTTGTGTTGCACTATCAGCTGTATTTTAGCATCCTGTAGGCTCTTGGGAATTGCTTTTTTTTCCGCTTCAAAATACTTTTTTTTGCTGTTGCTCAGGCAGACCAGCAGGGCTGATATCCCCAGAAGTGAGTAACACGTATTGCTTTTGATGAAGCGTTACTCACATTTTCAAAATTCTGAAAGTGAAAGAAAAAGTAGCAGTATGTGAGTTTCTGTGGCTGTATGCTGTTGGTAATTTTGTGGAATGACTCTTGGCCAGTGCGTGTTTAACCCAGCTTACAAGGCTTGTTTTCTTGGAGAAAGGGAGATCACTGCATGGCTGCGGGATTGTCAGTGGAACGGGTTCAATGCTTCCTTTCTGTAACCAATTCATTTGAGTTGTTTCAAATATGCAGAGAATGTACAGGCCATGTAATTTACAGGTCACAGTAAAACTGTGTACCCAGATTGTGCCATTCATGCTTAAATCAGTGTGTGTGATGCCATCTTGCCACAAACATGGGAGTGACAGTGCCATAGTAAAGTTTTCCAACCCGCAGTGCCAATTTTTGGGATGCACATGTTCCTCTGCTCCTTCCTGTGCTGTCAGATGGGGTGGGCTGAGGAATATATCCATGTTAAAATCCATCTCTTCTTCTCATCCCCCTTTTCTCTTTCTCTGGGTGTAGAGGACTGTGGTGGGTTGATGTGTAAATGAGTGGTGGCTCCAGGCAGGTTCACAGAGCAGCAGGCTCTTGGTGGCATTTTCATTCTGCCTTGACCCAGATTTTAACATTACTGGTGGAGTTAAATGGAGTAATGACTAATTATATCTGTCATGATGCTTCTTTTTAACGTGCTTAACCATTTGATTTGGAGTTTATATATAGATGCATACATAAATTCAATTATAGATGCAGTTGTGCTTGTATTTAATTGGAGGTGGAATCTGTGTTGGTAATACTTAGAGGCATTTTCTGAACTTGGGTCAACTTGAAGATTTCCTCCTCAGACAGATAAAGACCAGGCTGCACCCTACTAAAATTATGTATGGTGAAGCTCCTGCTTTGTGCATATTGTAAGACATGAGGAAAGTAGATGGAGTGTACTTAGTAATTTGTTGTTTCATTTTAGTAAAAGGTAATCTAGTAAATGCAGGTATTTTTAATGCAAAAAATGTGAAATGTACTAAAATTAATTTTATGGCTGGTGAGGGAGGACAGATGTATCTGGGTTAGATATTTATGGACATGGCTGGTTAAAAAAAATTTAGAATAAAAATCCTTAAGCATGCAAAAGAACTAAATATGTCTGAATAAAATTCATAGAATTACATTCATGCTTAACTGCCTGGGATTAAAAATTCATGGCATTAATTGTACCAAGCATTTAGGTATCCTTATGACAAATAGTTCTTCAATTCAACTCTTAACAGAAAATGTTCACCTTGTTCTGAAATTATTTATTTCTAATATGTATAAATATTTATTTTCAGAGAAGAAGTTCTTACCATCATTTTGCCTGGTGGATTTAATAAAAGAGTTTATAGCTCTGTATAGAAGACTGTGTCCAGGACTAGATGGGTGATAGCATTGTGCTTAGGTGTAGTAATATTAAGGTGTCCTCTTTTTTGTTCAGCAGCAAAATAAGTCTTAAGACTTCTGTCTTAATTTATGAAGGGTGGCATCAGGTGTGATATAGGAAACTTCGTAGGATGGAGCTGGTGTAGGTGGTGTCATTCAGAGGCAAAAGGGCTCATTTGTAGAGGTGAAACAGGGCAGAGTGGGGCACGATTGTTCAAGAGCTGACACAGGGACATGAAGGGACTGTCAGTTTCCCCTGTTTTGTGTCACTTTATAGTGGAAGCAGAAAATAAATGTGGGTTCCTGTGCTTGGGCTAAAATGTAAAGAAATGTACATGGCACGTTGGTGAGTACAGCACTGAGCCAGGCTGTAATGATTCAATGATGCACTTCAGTGTGGAAACCTGAAGATACTGAGCATTTCTCTTCATGGTGATAATACTAATACATATATTTTAAAGGACACAAAATACCTGTTGCTAAGTACTTCATTTAAATAGATGCGAAGGACCTCATCCTCACATCTTCTGGAGAGCACTTGCTCAGCAGTACCAAGTATGAAATGAAAAATGATTGGATTCTTTAAGCCTGAGAGCACAGTGTGTGACACATAAATTGAGCAGATTTAAAGAAGGGCATAATGCATGATAAAGCAGAAATTTGCTAGGGCTTTTATTTAGAGGATTTTAGTAGAAAGTTCAAAAATGTTTTATACTGTTCTTGCAGAAGGTTCTTGTAATTGACGCTTGTGAACAATGATAAAAGTTTTTGTGCCATCTTTCATAATTTCCAGTGGGTTGTGTATGTGGCATTTCTAAATGACTAACTGGCAATTCTGGATGCTTGGTGAAGTGCAGGGTGTTGGTGAACAGAATCTTCAAATGTATATATATATATATATGTATGTATATATATCACACACAGTTACAATAATGCCTTGGTCGAGGATGGATGTCGGAATGGGGAAAAACTGCTGTTGTCCTCTGTTCAAGCTTATTAATGCTGCTGCACAGGGGAAGTGCCCCTGGTTTCTTACAGAAGCAAATGCTGTCTGTAAATTCCAGGTGCCATGCAATAATTCCAGTTTGCCTTAAATAGTTGGATGTCAGCTTTTTGTTTAAAAGTTAAAGGGTTTAAATCTTTGTGATTGTACTAATGTGAGGGGGGCAAGATTTATCCTGAAGTTGTTCTGTTGTGTGACACTGTGGCCCTTTTGTGAACATCCTTCATATTTGGGATTTCTTCTTAAGAACTGGGTCGAAAGATGATTTAAAATGTTGGCTTCTGTTTTGTTCTGCAGCAGGAAAGGAGATGGCCTTTAAGGAAAAAATGACTTAGGGTAATTTTCAGTAGTACGTGCGTCGTGCCTGGCTTGTCATAAAATATTTGTGTAGTCTTCTCTCTCTTCCTCAAGCAGTTCCCACAGTTCACAGTGTTCTCTCAGTAGCTGTTATGGGGGGTGGTAAAAGGAGGTTAAAAGTTCTGTAGTCCCATCTACAAGGATAGGCAGTGAAGTTCTTGGTTCCCCTCCCAAACAGCAAGTGGTTATTCTGCCTGGGGGGAGATCCTATATTTGTATTTGTCTGTGTCTCACTTGCTTCTGTGGCCAGGGGATCATGAAGAAATTTCTGTTCATTTGTGAGATGTGAATGTGGCATTGTGAATACGTGCCTCGGATTTCCTCATTACAATATTTATCATTTTCCCTGAAAGTTCCTTTCCTCTGGTGAATTGTTCATCCTGTGGAATCAGTCAGCTATTTCCTGTGTATCAGCATAATGTAACTTCATCTACACTGGGCAGGACTTTGGACCCATTCAAAAGCTTTATATTTTTCATAAGTTTATTGAAATTTAGTAACCTCTGTCTCCACATTTCCAGAGTTCTTTGCAGTGTGGTCCATGCCTGGAGATGCACTTGTTCTGCTCCCACCCTGTGTCACTGCAGTGGAGTGGCAGTAAATGCACAGGAAAATTGTCCCTGGTCACCCTGACCCTTGGATTGTTCCTTTGTCCCTTGAGCACTGTGGGGAGTGGGAGTGCTGGGGCCTGCACTTGCTTTTATTTCATGTCATTTGAACATGGAATTGCTTTTTCTGTCTGAACATCTCGGCCTTTTACTTGCATTAGTGGAATATATAACTATGGCTGGACTTGGAATACCGAGCTGGAGCTAATAATGCCAGCTCCGGTTAGCGCTTCCCATTATAAGGCCCTGCTCAGTGCTGTTAGCAGCCAGCTAACACGGACGTTTTTCATGCTGAGGAGCTAAATCAGACCGAATTTATTTTGGGAAGATTCTGCTAAACTTCAACCAGTTTCAAAAAGGATTAAAAATACATTGCACCTCATCTAGAAATGCTTTGTTCTTGTGAATCCTTTATTCTGGGGCAGAGGTGCTGTCGAACAGGGACACGGTAATAGGCAGGTGTGGCTGTATCAGCCAGGTAAGGGTTGGTGCAGGTTTAGTGAGGGGGCGGCCAGGAGCTGAGCTCTGCCTCTTAACGCTGAACTCAGCGTGCTCCTGGTGCGAAGAGAGGCACTGACTGGAATGCACAGGGCGCAAAAGCTGGGTGAAGATGGAGGAGAAGGGAGTGACCTGCAGCAAGGAGCTGTCCGGGATAAAATGGGTGGATGGTGGAGACCGAATTTGGCAGGACGAGGCACTGGGGGTCTGTTGGTGCCTGGGCTCTGGTGCTGCAGCACTGGACGTGACACAGGGTCACAGAGGCAGCTCAGAGTCTCCTGTTTCAGACCTTTCAGCAGCTGGCTTTGTAACCAGGGAATGCTGGTGCTGCACGTGTGATGTTCTGTTGGTGATCTGTTTTATTGGGAAGAAGGGGTCATCTACAGCAGAGGGGCTTTATAAGAACTCAAGATGCATAACTTGCAAGGAATGTAAGTGGTTACAGTTGGAAAGAGGCCAGAAGTTTAAAAACAAACAGGAAAAAACACCCACACCAAAATTTCTCCCATCTGTTCCTTTGCTCCACATGTTCATCACCTTGATCCTGTATAGAAGAAACAGGGAATTAAGGGCTGGCTTCTAAGTGGCCATGATTCAGAACATAATTCTGAAAAGGCTTGCAGATAAGATCAGGGTTACTCCTTATGTGTAGAACAAAAGGAATTCTTCAGCTTTTAGCAAACCTGAGTTTTTTTAAAACGACCGTTGATTCAAAGAATATCTTGGTCACTTCATTAATGCTAATATTTTCTTGCTTTAAAAGTGTCAGAAAACTTGCTGTTAATTGTAATTGAATTATGTAGTTTTTAAATTTCCTTGGCTAATTTACGTGCCATATTTTCACAAAGGTTCTGGAGTTGCAATTAATGTTTTTTCAGAGAAGTGGTATCTGCTGTTGCTGAGTTCATTGCATGAAAGACTTGAGCTTTTTTAGTTGGAGTCAATGTCAATATGTTATCAAGCAGATATATTAATGTTAAATGTTAGATATCAAGCGGACAGAGAAAGCTATGAGCTATGGCAGTCATCATTTGTGCACTGTGATGGATCTTGCATTCTTTGTGAATATTTCTCTATAGAAGAGGGGAGTCCTTTAATTTTACAGTTTGTCCCCGCTGGATTTGCACCAGAGCATCTTCCAGGTCAGGGAGTTGATTTACTACTCTGTGCTCTGTTTACACTGAGTTGCCAGTGTTGTGAAACACTTTGATCTTCACTCTCTGTGTGTATGAAACACACACAAAGGAGCCTGCAGAAGAGTTTGACCAGTGAAGAAACAAACCAGAAATTAACTGTACTGGGCAGGTGTATCTCCAGCAAGAGACAGGCAGATGAGCAATTTGAAGTTTCTTGTAGAAGTCTGTGTAGACAGAGTGAGGAGAAGTTATGGCTGCATTCAGATGGATGGTAATTTTTTTTTTTTAGAAAACTAAAAGCGAATGAACTGACACAATGTGAAACTGCAAGGTTTCATTTTAAGTCTAGCTATGAAGAAAAATGAGGTTTTCAGACTGTTTTCATGTTTTGCAGTTGTTTGTTGATGCATAACAGTGCTTCTCTTTTTCCCCCAGTGTTTGACACAAGGCTGAAACAAAGTCTGCTCCTACGGGACTTCTTTTCCAAAAAGCTGCTCATTTTCACACCTTTTTGAGCTTTGGGCGATTACAAAGTTATTAAATGTATGATTTTGTTCAGCTGATCCCTTTTATCATGATTTAAGGTTAGTGATAGCCTTGTCTGCTTCCTAGGGGGATGTTCAGGATCTGTTTGGTTTTCGGGCGTGCACCCCATGCATCACTTTGTGCTGAAATAAATTTCTATTTATCAGCTTAATAGAAGAATAGTTAAGAGTTTGAGAGTTGAGGTGTGTCTTTGTTGTTCTAAGACTATTAAATCCCTAAAAAATAGAGTACCATTTCCATCAGATATGGTGTTAACTACATTTCATAAAATTACCTTTTTCTAACAAGATGTTTTGTTATTTGCACACGTATGCACGTTTAGTGGTTTGTTTTTATTCTAAGGGCATGCTTTCTTCATTGTATTTGGCTTGGTTTTTTTTTTTACGTTTTAATTGAAGTATTTACAATATAGTTATTTTTGTTATAGTGAACCATTTTATTATTTCAGAAGTGAATGAATCATATATTCTGGGTTATTTTTTCCTGGCAAATATTTTTCTTTAATGGTTCCTCAGGGCTAGCTGAAGTTGTACAGACGAATGATACTTGAAATACAGTATCTGATTCATCATTTCAAATGTTACAATGAAAAACCTTGCGAAACTATGTATATATATATATTTACTCGCAAGAACATCAGCTTTACATGGGACTAGATTGGCTGTGTAGCTGTTGTAAGGCAATGAAGTACTACTGCTGCTTGAGTCTGTTTGCTCTGACTTCACCTCCATTTCCTGAAGTCCCAGGATTTTATTCTCTTTCCCAGGTTTCTCTCCTCTGTCCCACCTGGAAGAACAGGTGCTGGCTCTGCAGCTGAGCTCCCAGACCTGCGTTCCCTTTGCAAGGGAGGGGTGTTTGCAGTGGAGTGTTGGATGGATGTTGTCATGAGGGAAAGGGTCAGAGGGGATCCTCTGCTGCTCTACAAGGCAAATACAATGAAATTTAATTTTGGTAACAAGTGTAGCAGAAGGTAACAGCAGGGTGGTGTGGAACCTGCTCGTGGTGAATGGTCTTTGCATGGTGAATCACTGCTTCTGTCTGGCCTTCCAAGTCAGTCCCAGGTGGAAGAGTCCAGGTGCATTTCCTTGACTGCTCAGCATGAATTCAGCAGCCAGATTTGAATGATAGAGATGAGTAAGTGGCTCCACAGCCTCCTGAGAACGGAAGAGAGGAATGTCAATACTCCATATTTTTTGTTAGCTGAGCGTGCCTTCTCGTATTTTTGTTGATTATACTGAGGCTTAAAATATTTAGAAGAGTAAGAGTATCAAAAGAGCATCTGATATGTGGGCATGTGTTTCTGTAGACACTGTGTGTGAAACCTGAAAAGAGCAGGCCTACTTTTTTTTTGCATCTGTATACCTGCTTTATGTAACCTGGAATGTAAGGGCTTAAATTCTGGTAGATTTTGTTTAGGCGTAAAAATATCATACACAAATTGTTTTTTCGTATGTTTCCCAGATTCACTGTAGGGATGTTTAAAAAAAACCAACAACAACAAAATGCCAAACCACAAAAAAACCCCCAAAACAACAAAATCCACCCAACTCTCCCCGTATTTTCTCTGTTGCCCCTACCCTGAGCTTCTGTCCACACAAATATTTATAAACAACAAGTAATGCACTTTCTTTTGCATGCACAAAGCTCTGGGGGAAATGAGGAAATGTTTTAGTATGTGTAAGGCATTTAATACTTTGTTTTGCTCTGATTTATCTTTCAAAGAGCTGTGGAGGCCTGCCTAAAAAACTAGAATACACTCCCTATGAGCTTATATTACCTTTGTTTAAAACAGTGAAACCTCTACTGCTGGAACTCAGGAATTCATGGACAGAATGACTAGAACAGTAAATATGACTTAAAAAAAATGTGGTTATTGGATAAACTGGTATGAGCCCAGCTGCTGAGGATAAATTGATTTTGCTGTTGCTTTAAATCTGTGATGTGTTGGTATTTTGGCAGAGTAAGAAAAACAAGGATATTAGAAAGTAATTTACTGCCCTGGGATTAGTAAGGAGTGTTGTGTTTCTGTGACTGGGGCAGGCCGGGCTGCTGGAGATGTGTCTGATAAACAGGACGAGGTCTAGTCTGACAGCTGGCAACAATAGCTTTTGCTCAAAGTCAGGTGTACTAAATTAGCAAATCTATTACAAGGCTACAGGAGAAATCTCACAGAAGACAAGCCTTGTAGGCAGAAGTGCTGCCAAATGGGAAATGATTCATCGTCTCTGAATGGGATGAGCACTGAGCAGAAGCAGTTTAAACCTCAGACTGCTTTGGCTCATAAACCACCAAATATGCGATTAACACTTTATCTTCTCCAATCCCGTGGTTTTTAGTGTCTCCTGAAGAACAGTCTGCATTTAGGAGCAAAATCTGTGACACTTGTTTGTTTGTTCTAATCTCTTTTGTAAGCTTGAATGGAAAGTTTATTTCCATTCTTGATTTTTAGCTAAATGACAAAATGTTTATGTCCACCCTAAAAAGCACTCCTGTCCTGTGACCCTTCAGCAACAACACCTTTTAGTGAGGACAAGTGACATCCAGGAGTGCAGGCACAACTCCCTGAACTGACTTACTGTAGTTTATTTGCTTGTATTTAGTGAAAATATATGATTAGCAGGAGATGTAGTTTAATGTAGGATGGCAGTTCCAAGGCGATCACTGCATTTTGTTTTTTAGTATTTTAAAAACTTGCATCACCTTAACATTAACAGTGCCATTCATAGACTACTATGCTGAAGAATGAACAGGAAATACATTTGTGAATTCTGAAATTTAGTTAATGCAGAAAGGAGGTACAGTTTATGAAGTTGGATGAAGCAATGTAAAGGGGGAAAAGCCTGTGCCTTCTTTGTCTCCATATAACTGATCAGATTTTTCGCATTTCTCTGGTCTTACTTTAGTATCAATTGTCCTATTGGCTCTAAGATACATAAATGATAGAGAAACTCAAGGAATTACGTTATTGGAAGGTGGTTAGTATTAAATAATTGAGATGTAAGAAGATAGCTGTGAGAAGAAAAGATATTGTACTTGGGAAGTTAATATATTTGTTTAGCAAATAATTATTTTTGGGTGCCCTGGGGTAGCACTCGATTAGCAGTTGAGATGTCCAAGGAGCAGTGTGTCTAGGAAATGCATGTAAAGATTCCTCTGGAAAACTGGGTCTGCTCTTACCTTGCTTGTAAGAAATGGTGGAAATCAGAACTGCTCTTTAGTATAACACTTTGTGAGCAGAAGTGCAAGAGGCTGAGGGTTCCTGGAGTGAAAGGCTGCAGGGGGATGAGGGTTTTCCATTTCTGTGTCCCCTCAAAATCCCCATCGTGTCCACTCGGACTGTCTGAAGTTCGTAACTGGTGTTTGAGGTCAGTGGAAATGCTTGGATGCTCCTTGCACTTGGAAGCCGTTCTGCCTTTGTAGGAGCCCCATAGTGAAATGTTCTCGAACGTGTTGGGAATATTTTCCTGGGTTTTTATCCATTTGCTGTACTCCTGGGAGTGTTGATGTACAGTGTTACACTTTTTGCATTCATGTAATCACCTTACATTCCTCTTTTCAGTCTCAGCTCCCTCTCATTATCTTTCGTAATCTTCACTCTACCCCGCTTAATATCTTCTACTCTGTGTTCTTCTTTCTCAAAAAAATTCTTGTATTTTCACTTCCTGGGCATTGCATCTTCCCAAAAGACTTCTGAAGTTGTAGTTTAAATGGTATGGCAATGTTTTTTGGGCAAGATCCTTTATTTCCATGTATTGGTGAGATGTTTCATCTGAATCTCTTGGTCTTCTGTTTCTTTAAATTCCCTTTTATATTATTTCTTACAGTACTAGATAAATGGTGCTGATTTGACTAAATAATTCAAGCAACCTGTGTAAAACCAAAGTTAAACAAAACCAAGGCTTTACTGTAAGTTGCTTTACTTCAGTTGAAATGAATAAGATTGCTCATTCAGTTAGCTCATCTCTGTTCAAGAGCAGCAGCTTCTTAAACTGTTTGGATTTGCTCCGTAGGACACATCAGTTTAAATACAGAACCAACCTGAATCTGTCCATGCTAAAGGACTGCAATAACTTAATCAGTTTATAAATGGTATAGGCTAATGATGTAATAATCTCCTGGAGATGAGGCTTCATGATGGGGGATAAGACTGGGCTGAGGTACACGAGAGTTTTAATGACGTTTGGTGACATTGTCTTGGTTTTCCATCTGTGCTGCCTTTAAACAGCTGGAGTTTTCCTCAGATGATGTTTCCTTTCTGCAGGTACAGAGACAGAATTCCATCATCAGAGGCACGAGCTTAGTGACCAGGTAAAGGTGTGCGGAGTCCACACACACCTTCCTGCTGACCCTGTTGTATTTTTGGCAGAAGCCAAACTGCCAAGTTCCAGAGAGAGAGAGGCAACTTGCAGACTTGAAAGCATTCCACTAAAACCAATATTCCGAAAAAATGTGAATATAGAGATATTGTACTTGAATATTTCAACTGTACTAAATAAGAAAGAAGCAGGATCCACATATTATCAAGGAGACAGAATGTCTGAGGTTGTGGATATTGATGATACTGCAGGAGGATGTAAGAGTACATCACTCATCTGTATTGCCCCATAAAATATCATTTCAGTACATCAGTTGTGGTAATAAAACAAAATTGTGCTGAACTAGGAGTTTAGATTAAGGGCAGATGCTTAATTAATGATTTTTGCTAGTGATAGTATCAAAATCATGACCCTCTTGTACTCTTTAACATTGTTTTACTTATTAGAGGATTATTTTTTGTAAATTACTTAAATATATATCTGGAATGCCAGAATTCATTATTTCTCCCTAACAAAAGTTGTTGCCCCAGCTTTTCTCATGAGTTAGGAATTATTTCTTAAAAAGCATCTGACAATTCTTTTGCTAGTGCTGAGAAAATCAATATTTTCAACATTTTGCTGGAGTGGCATGGGAATTACTTGTGAAGGGTAAATTATGTCCATGCTTTTGGGACATAATTTTTTTTTTTTCTTCTGGTTCTTTTCCTTTCTCCTCTTCCCAGAAAAGCCCCAGCAGTGGTGGTGTTCCCCAAGGATCCTGTCTGCAGCAGAGACAGAGTTTTGAGACTTCCTGTTTAAATCACACGTGTGGCCATGTCCTGACAGCGCTGGCAGCACAGCCTGGAACGCTGCTGGGATCCACAATTCCTGACACCCAGGAGTCTGACTTAGCTGCAGGTGCCTCTTGTCTGAGCCCTTTTTAAAATTCAGGGCATTTTTGTCCGCTTGGTAATTAGATCATGAATTTCTTTTGTTGTTGCCTGTACTACAGCTCATTCAGAGGGTGGAGAGTTTTACTGCAGTGAAACAAATCCAAGGGCTCTGCTCCTTGCTGGCAGGTTTGTCCCCAGCACGTTGTCTGAGGTGCATGAAATATGTCAGAGCTATCATTTATTTCTCCCGTTAGGTTTTTCCCCCTACTCCTGTTCCTGTCAAAACAAACTGAGAAATAGATGGGTGAATTTCCATGTTACCTTTTTTATTTACCCGTCAGAGGAAGGATCCTGTGCTCTCTTAAGTATTTTGCAGCTTGATAATTTTGTATTTATTGCTTCTGTTTTGGTTAAAAACTAACTGCTGGGGCTGTAAAGAAGTCTTTAAGGACTGAGGTGAGATTTTTAGCACAATTGAAAGAGTTTGAGATAAGAGTGACCCCCTTTTCTTTGCCTGAGCTCTTAAAAACTATTTTATTCCAGTATTTCTTGGATAATTGAATTAGAGTTTACTTCACTCACACTTGGATGTAAAAACCACCTCTGCAGTTTGAGATTAGTTAGTCTTGGTAATGTTACTCTAAAGTGGTTTAATTATGGACTATTTTTTTAATACTGCAGGAGTGTAAAAAATAATTGAGACTCTTACAGCAAACATAACAGCAAAGCTGCAGGATTCTTTTATCTTTTTAATGGACTTCTGTTTCCCACCCTGATTTTGTTTACTGGAATATGATTTTATACTTGTCACCAATGTGAGAAACAGAAGGAATAACTTTGAAATTGGTCTGAAAATTGATTTTTGCTGACTTTTTCTTTTAGCGTATTCTAATGGCTGTTAATTTAAAGCTGTGTTGTTCCCCCCACCCCAGGTGACAGCGCAGTTTTGAGTCTCTCTGTAAGTGGTGTCTGTATGACAGCTCCGTGGTACAGTAGTGGTTGGTTTTTCAGATGTTGAAAAATGGGTGAGATGGGAGGGTTATGCCATTTTGGAGGAGGGTGGAGAAGAGAAATGGAATTTATAGTGTATGAAAGTTATGCATTAGAAACATCCTGGCTGGTCTGAGAGGCTCCATCCACACTGAACCAGGAAATGCAGATATTCCCAATAGCCTTTGTTTTCTTTAAGTTTCCCACGTGTTACTTCTGCTCCTTTCTCGCTGAGCTGTGGCTGAAGCCCTAATTTACAAAGAGCCCTGATGAGGATGGTTTATTTTGTATCATTCAGCTTTAATTTACGCATTTGGTATATAGCTGAAAAAAAAAAGCAAACCAAACCCAACTTTTTTTGCATCTGCTTTCTCAGTTTAACTTGAATTAACGTGAATCTCCATGAAAGAGACTTGTAAACCTTCCTGGTAGGGTTTGCAGTGCCTGGGGAGGGCTGCTATCTTCATTGCAAAAGTGGCAGCATAATTTCTTTCCTTTACCTCTTGAGAGACGTATCAAATAAACTGGACACATGAATAGGGTGGGTGACGTGTGTGGCAGCGAGCCCATCGCTGAATGAATCTAGGAAACCTGAATGCATGAGCTGCTCGAAGGAAGAATTCAATGGTCCGGGGGGTTTTGTGTTTTGTGTTACTTTTGGCTTGGAGTGGATTAAGGGAGGAGAAGTGGAAGAGGAAGCCTTTTGTTTACAGTGAAACAATGCTGTGAAGTAGACATCGTGATGTAAAAACAGGAGTCTAAACATGGCAAATCTGGGCAGGCTCCATCTGGCCGCGGCCACGAGTCACTCAGCCGTCCTCGGCACAGACTGCTGGAGTCTGGAGGCGCTGTCGTGTCGTCCTTCCCTTACGGGAATTCCAAATAGCCTTGGAGACTCTCTCCCAGAATTTTATTATTGCATGAGATGAATGATTTATTGGCTTAACTGTTTCTATCCAGTGATGCATTGCATCTTTGTTCTCTCTGATAAATGTGTGATGTTTTCATTTGGAATTTTAACCTCCATGAGTTACACTATATGCAGGTGATATGGAATTCTAAATCTAGTCACAGCAACAGCCTATTCTTGTGGAGAACTTAGAGTGAATCTGTTGAACAGAAAATGCACTGGTTTTGTGTTAGGTTCTGGCATCTTTTGCAGTAGTTTAAATTATATTTTATTATTAGGGCATTTGTCACTTCTGGATATACATATTGGTGTTTGAATGCTGGTTGTTGTGGGTTTGTTTGTTTAGTCCCACGGGAAAAATTCTGATTTGTTGAGACACAGGTTTCTAACTGACAATGCTTATAACGTATGTGATCCTTGGAAATGGGTTTCACTTTACATGTAGTATATTAAGGATTTAGCATCTGGCTTGTGTTGAAGTTGAACTTACAGAAATGTGTTTATGGGAAAACTTAGAATTGTAACAATTAGTAAAGGAAATTCTTGTTAAAAGTGCTTTTCTAGTACTATGTTTATGCTAATGCATATTTTAATCGAGTTTATTTTAAAGCTGTCTACCTTGTGTTTGGACATCAGTCTAGCAGTGATGCTTTTATATGTCACTTAGAATATTTTTTGCAACCTGACATGTTAGTATTAAATAGCACTTTAAAAATCCATTAGTACTTTTGAATTGTTCTAATGCATATTCTTAGTAAGAGTCAGAACTGGTACATGGTTCTAAGTTTGCATTCAATTTAAACGAGGTGTATAAGTCTGTAAGAGAATTAGAAATTCCTTTCCTACCGGTATAAGCTGTAGGTGTGTGTGCTGTGGGGCAGCCGTGCCTGTTGAAGAACTCACCATCCCTTCCCGGTTGTCCTGGCTCCCATAGCTCTGGAGCAGAAAGGATCGTGTGATGCAGCTCCTAATTCACATCAGGAAAAGACAGCCAGGTGAGGCAGCCTAGTGATGGTGTTTGGGGTGTACCTGGCTGCTTGCCCAGGGATCCGGGGGTGGAGGAGAGTGATTGCCTCGGATCTCATGGAGCAGAGTGTGTCTGAAATCAGCATCAGCTTGTCCGGTGGCCTTGGGTGGACTGGGCTTCCGTGTGCTGGCACGTGGCACCTGCAGCTCCGTGTGCTGCCTCTGCTGGGCCTGGAGAGGGTGGAACTTGGAGTGTTGATTTGAGTAATGCTGAATTTTACAGTGAAGTATTGGGGAAAATAATGATTCTGCTGTTCTCTGTGTGTGTACGTGTTTTGTACTGACTCTAGTTTAGAGCTCATTGGGTTATTCTGAATTTCTGTTGCTTGGTGAGACCCAGAAAGAGCAGCTGTCCATAAGTGAAACGGAGCAGCCTGGCAGCGGTTGTGTGTGTACTTGCAAGAGAAGTGCTTTTTTGTGTTTATGTGGTTCTACGTTTTCTGAGTGTGCTTTGGGAAATGGAAAAGCTGAATGTTTAAGGAGAAGATTGTGTCTCTAAAAACCTGGAGGGTGTTAGCTGGTTATGTTGGTATACTGCTGGCAAAATCTGCTTTTTAACTTAATTTTATTTGTAATAAAATTAATTTCTGGAGCTGCAAAACAGAGGCGGGAGGGAAAACTATATGTCTGCATAAAAATTAAAACACTGGGGGTGTGTTTAGTTTTTAGAGCTGAAAGCTGTGTAAGGGTATGGGGTGCACTTCTCCAGCACAGCTGCAGGAAGGGCAGCCTGGCTGATCCTCCCTGCTCTGCAGCCATGTGCTTCTGCCACTTCCTTTGCAGCAGGTTTGCGGATGGCGTGACTGCAGGATAAGCCTGTGCAGCTCTAGGAGCCAACGGTGAACTAATCCGTCTCCCCAGAAGGTTAATTTTCTGTTAAGCCAGTTCAGCTTCCTGCTCTACCTTGTATCCCTGTGCTGGCTGGACCTGCTTTGAGGGAGGAACAGCTGCAGCCCCCTGTACTGTGGGGTGCAACATGAAACCTTCCAGCGTGCTCCGATCGCCGATCCTGCTCAGAGTCATGGTCAGCTGCTGTGTTCTGACCCATTTCGTGCTGCAAGACCTTGACTCCAAACCCCTGTGCACCTGTAAAACACTGTATTTGTTGGGTTTACCTGCCTTTGGGTGTCCCTTCTTGACGATAATCGATTGCAATCTTCAAAAATGCAGGAATTTCATTAAGTGGAAGTAAACTCTTAGTTTTACGGTCATGTTCCGTCACATTTTGTTCATCTGCAGAAAAAGCACCTTTCAAAGGAAATGGAACCTTAAAAAAAATTCCTCAGAGAGATTAACTGTAAAGTAAAACTTAATGTGAATAGTTGAGGTAAACAATTTTATTTCAAAAACTTAATTGAGGAAGTTATTACCTCAACAGCTGTATTTGCAAAATCCATACGGCGTTATTTACAGCTCTTTGTTCAATAAATAGTTGAAGACCTCCTGTTTTATATTTTCCCGTGTGGGAATTCAGGCAGGTCCAAGGAGGGAATGCAAGCAGAAAAATATGAGTTTCTAGTGAGCGTGCCAACAATGGAAGAAACCAGTAGGAATTTGTTTAAAAGTGTTTAAAGTATTGAGCCATCCTGCTGGAACCTGCGCACGGTGCGCTGTTTGCCTGTCACAAATGGCTTTTCTAAAAGAAATAAGGGAATTTGCAAAGAGTTTTGTACAATGTGGAGAAAAGTACATCATGTCAGCCTTAGGTTCAAACACCCGAGCAGTTTCTGGGTCCCAGGGGCAGCCGTGAAGGCGAAGAGGGGTGTGAGTGTGGCTTCATTTGCCTCCCTCCCTCTCCCTCCCCCAAGCAGGCTCATTCCAATCAGCAGTGTAATTGGAATGCAACCACAGTCTGGAGGAGGAAGGGGAATTTTTGGCAAGGAGAGGCAGAGCAGTTGGGAGCTTTATTCAGATTAAAGCATAGACGACCATTCATTATCAGTACAACACACATTAGCAACAGCATAGCATTGTGTTTCTACAGCTGGGACTTATTTCGGTGATTGTATTGCCCCGTAGAACATGCAAACAACTGGGATCTGATCACAAAACCCAACGCTAATGGCTTTCAGTAAAAGATGGTGTTTCTGTAGGGGAAGAAAGACTTGTCTTCAAAATGAGCCATTGTGGTAAAAATTGATAGGCAGCCTGTCGCTCTCCCGTGTGTTACATATGTTCTTGAGCAAGCGCTTTTTCTGGGAGAAAAACACTCGGGGAAAGAAAAAACCAACAGGAATTATAATGTTAAAACTGTTGGTTGGATTCAGAAGGCTGAACTTGTTCCTCTGTGGTGATGACACGTGAAAAGCCAGAAGATTAGAAAACATAATCTTGGCTTTGGACCGAATGCTTTCCTCCCCACAACCTCAGGGCTGTCTGTTGACACAGCGTTGGTTCTTACGGATGGCTGGCATGGGATGGGGGAGTTCTACTGAGTCATGTACAGACTTAAATGTGTTGATTGTGTGTTTCCTTCTGCAGCTGGTGTGCTCACTTCCATGGACGTTCATGATCATTTTTATTTTCTTACCTGTCTTCCTTAATCTTTCTTTGATAGTATTGGTGTGTCTCAAGTATACACATTTAAAAACTACTTACTTAAGATGGCTTAAGCAATGTTATTTTTAACATAGGAATTTTAAGACCAATATATTTGTAAAGTGATTGTCCACAGCTGTAGCCCTGAGGTGTTCGTACCTCACGCTGCTGGGTACAAACACATTTAAACCTTGTCATTTGTCATAAATCAAGAGGTGCATTATAACAGGTAACTGAGAGTGACAAACATGCGGGTAATGTAACACTAAAACCTGCCTGTGAGGTGAAGTAGTGGTGTTCCTGTTTTGCAGGTGAATGTGGTGGACAAATTGGCTGTAATCAGTTTGATATAGGCTGGAAATACCCTCGAGGGTTGAATACACAGCCCTTAAATGTCCAGGTTCCTTGAATTTGCATAACACTTTCTTTCCTTCTGATGTTGCTTCCTCAGCACTCATTCTGGTGTTACCCAGCCTTGGGAGGTGAATAGATCACTGAAGACTCTGAGCTCATGTCTGAGAGGTGGTGATTCTGTGAAATCTCGTAGATCTTTATCACTTTTTGCTTGTTTTCAACACAAGCTTCCTACGCTGGAGCTCTCCCTTTCCACTTCACGGGCTTCATGTTCTACCTCCCTCTGACTGTGGAGACCTGGTGTTACTGATATACTTATTATTCTGAAATAAACATACTTTTTAATACTTATAAAAACAGAGGTAATGTATGTATAACATAGGATACCTTCCCTAACAACAGCTTGATGTCATTAAAATGTTGATTTTTCTGTAAAAATGGTTCCAAAGTAAGCAGCAGTTTTAGCAAGAGTTCTTCAGTAACTAGCAAAAAGAATAAACAGAGTTCAGAAAATGAGAGGGAAATATTTATCTTTCTATAAAATTGACCTTTTCAATAGTCATAGTTCCTTTCAATTTTTATGTGAGTTCAACCAATTATTCACCCCCTCTATAATTGCATGTAAATTTTAATAGCTAACATATAGATTACAGGGGTTAGGGGATACTAAATATTTTGCATTTACTTGTAACAGTTAAATTATTTTTCAGTAAGCCATTCTTTGTCAGTCACAGGAGTAATAAATCAGAAAAAGGAAACTGGCAAATGTGATTCACTTAATTCCTATTTTTGAATATTTGCGGACTGTGTAACAACGCTGTCATAGAAGGAGACTGGGTAGCTTATAATACTATGCTCTTTTCATGTTTCTATGAGCAGACCTGAGTAGCATATGTTAGAATGAGATCATAAAGCATGATAAAAAGATATTTAATGTATGTATACTATGTAAAATTGATGTGCTGTTTGTCTTGGCACGTATATATTGGAATATTAATGTTCTCTTTTCTGTAGACTACCCAGGAAGTCTGTAATAAATAGAAAACATAGCTATCCATTGACTCACTGATACTCTGTGATGAATACTTTATCTACACACGTGTGCTAGAAGCCATTAATGTCATTTGATGATGCACTTGTGGTACAACACACCCCCCTCTTTTTTTATCATTCTATCCAGGTCAGTGTATCCAGCCATTGGTTTGCATTCTAGTTCCAATGCAAGTTTAAATAGCTTAACTTTTTGTTTCAAAGTAATCGTAACAAAGAGCGCCTTAAAACAAGCACATCCAAATAATAAATAACGTTCTGCAGCGCCCTTGTGCCTCCAGAGGATCCATCAGTGGTGGGGCTGTGTGGATCTGATAACGGTGAGCGTTGGGTCCAGAATCATCAGCGCTTTAGCTTGGCTTTGTCAAGGGAAAGAAATCTCTGTCTAGTTCTTTCTGGTTTTTGAATCTTTAGTTTAAATTGAACCTAGGATAGAGGACTCAAAGATAATTAAGTCCTGTGAGTTTTGTGAGAATCATTGCCTGGATAAAGAGGAGACCCTGGCAGTGACCTGAAGTGAGAGGAAAAAGCTGCGGCAGATCCCGCGCTGCCGGACCACGGGAGAGCCTGCGTGGGAGAGGGTCTGAATGCCCAGTGGGAAAAGCCTCAGCCACAGCCTTCAGTCAGCCGTGGAACATAAATCCATAGGAAACCAAACTTCCTCAGTTTTATTCTCAAGGAACTATTAATCAGCTGGTTATCAGAATATTCAGAGCAGGTTTTAATAAAGTGTTGAAACTGTTAGAAAAGTGGAGCATGAACTCTGATACTTTTCCCACCAGTGGGAAAAGTTTTGTGCAAAACAAGTCCTGAGATAGGTTAGAGCACTGTGTGTGGAAGAAGATTGTTTTACTTTGAGTTGAGCTGATGTTCCTGGGACCTGGGCTTTTTCACCTAGAAATACCTGGCAGAGAGGGTGTTGTTAATGGAAAGTTTCTGAGCATCTCTCCTGTTTTGTTAACCTGACAAAGCCAGAGTGGGTTGACACCTGACTTGCCTTAAATGTGGTTACTAGAGATGGAAAAGTTGAGCCAAAAATATTAGTTTGTTCACTCATGGCTAATTGTTGGGGAAGCAGTTATTAGTCTGTGTGCTCTGCATGTGCCCAATCTTATAAAAATGAGACTTCAGTTAAATTGCATTGGCAGGCTTGCTTTATTTTTGAAAAGAAGTGTCTGTAATTAGTTAACCTTACAGTTTCTCTCACAGGAGTAGTTGAACCTCTTTTGTCTTGGACGTTATACAGTTTCAGGAGCACCCTGTGTGGCTCGCTGTGCTGTAGATGAATTTTGGCTAAACTATTGGATTTAAAGCCTTCAGCTTCACTTGACGCTTCCCATTACTCGTAATGGGTGAAACTGTGATGATAATTATATCTTTTTTTAGATATTTAAATCTGTATAAGCATCTCTTTTACTAGAAGCTTTTCACCACTAGATGAAAGGTGGCTGGTGAGCAATAACCTGTTGCAGTTCTTGGGCAGATGATGTCTGTTGTGTTATCGTTTAATCTGAGGATATTCTTGGTGTAATAAAATCTTAAGGAGCTGCAAAAGCAGTTTTCTATTACCTCTTTTTTTCAAATGCTTTTAGGTTGTTCTCAGTGTTCTGGATGGAGTAAACTTTAAATTGTTGGGCACGTGGAAGCTTTTGGTAACTGGATTTTTATTACACCATCCAAAGAATTTTATGTGATTTGTGGAGCAGACAGTGATGTGACAATCTCTTTCCTACATGTACTTGAATGCTGGGTGTCAGAAATACCTGAAACATTTGGCTCTCTATTAGTATTTTACTACTGTTGACTGTTTAGATTGAAATTAGTGGGTGAAAATCCCTTAAATGGAGCTCTGCTTTAGGACTACCAGTATGTCTTTGAATGGAGAGAAATTCTATTTATTACTTTTATCATCTTTAAAAAAAGCCAGCAGCTAACAATGTGGAACCAGGCACTTCTTTTTCAAGGTAACAGTGTTGCTAGCAGCCCCTTTCATCAAACTATTGTGCTAAAATTTTCCTGGGAACTTTTATAGGGATAGGATAGGTGAGGGATAGGTCAGTGTGAGGGGGTTGTTCCATGACTCCCTGTGGCCATTGATAGGCATCTTCTTGTGCTTTATGGAAGGCCGAAACTCCTTAGACCTGAGCAGAGTTGTAGCGAGATTTTTCAGTGCTGAATTCCCATGGAAAGCAGCTTCATTAAAATCAGTGTCTTTATGTGTGTGAAAGTTGGGAAAACATTAATTGCATTATTTAGACTGTCCAGGGTGGCGCTTCTCTGCCCTGGCTGTGGAGATCTCCACGGGAGTGCTCATGGATTGCCTCTGCTCGCTTTTATTCAGGCAGAAGCTGGGGATCAGGAGCCTTGCAGGATCAGTGGGAGGGTGTTCTGGGGGGGGAAGGATGAGCAGTGGTGTTTGGTTTTAGGTGGTGCCTGTGGGATGTGATTATTGGATGCACTCTTCTGTCTTTGCATTTCCTGGCAGTAATAAATATTGGCGATCTCATAGGAAAAATATCCAAGGGAATCATATAGTGAGGAATCTCCTGCAGCATCAGGTTCCAACCAAATAACTCTTCCCACTCCCCCTCGCCTTTCTTTTTTTTTTTTAATACTAGCTGTGGGAATCCATGCTTTTGCTCAATCCCCAAGAATCCTTTTGTGTTATCAGTAAATATTTTAATGTTTCACAGGGGAATCTAATATTTCCTGCTTACTAAACCTGTGATAATAGATAAGCATAGTAGTTAAGCAGTGGTGCAGTTTGTGAAGAGAAGTCTTCATTGTGTACCTTGGCACCTTTATATGAAATTTGTCCCCTTTGACCTTTTATTTATTTATTTGTTTATTTAAATTTATTCTCATAGGAGATTGTTTTCCCGTGGATATTTTTAGCTGACAAATGCAAATGTTCCTTCCTTGTAATTTAAACAAACAAACAAAAGCCTGAAACAATTATCAGCTGCTACAAATAAAAGATATCTTTGGAACCATCAAAACTGTGGCTTTAGAAGTTAGTGTGCTCCACCCAAATGCTTTTCAGGTAAAACCTTTTATTTATTACCATGCAGGATAACAGAAGAGCCTTGGCTGCCTAATGTTCTGGTTTTTATGATCAAGGCAGCTTTTGCTGGGCTGTAGAACTGAGCATAAGCCCCTGCTTGTGTCCCAGCACTAATTACTAATTATGGTGAAGCAGCCAGGAGTGCTCCAGGTCCCTCTCTGGTGAGCTCACAGTTGGCAAAATAGTTGAGAGGGGGGAAAAAATAAAAGACCACGACCATCTCACTTCCACTGAAATCTGCCTGCAGGTAAATTGCCAAACGATGACACTTCCGTCTCAGCTTTCAGGAGTTAATTCCCATTACAATATAAATGATGGAGGAGCACTGTTCATTTATGTTCGTTTTATTTTAAGCAGGATTTTCTGAAATGCTGGACAAGTAAAAAAACTTTTTTTTAAAGTTGGCAATCAGTAGCTTAATTTTGTATTTCTGTTTTTCTTGCAGTACTGTGTGCAAAAAACTTGGTGAAAAAGGACTTTTTCCGTAAGTAGCTGTTAAAGTTTTATACATTTATTTATAGATGGAATAAATATTTTGCAAGTTCTGTAGTCCAGTGTTTGCATATGATCATTATATTAAGATATTTGCAGTAAGGGGGCTGAAGGCTTTTTTGTTTTATTTCAGGGCTTCCATTTTTGTCTTAGGTGACACTCATCACAGAACATAATAACAGTTAAAACACTGACACACTCTCTATTTTTATGGGAATGGGAAACGAATTTACTCAGGCAAATTACATGTTTTTCAAATTTAGTGTCATATATTTATTAAGTTGTTTTTCATACAAGAACTTTTTGTCAAGCAAACAGACGTACTCCTTAATTATTAATAATCACCACATAATACCAACGTACTCTGAAATTATATTTTAATTAATTTTAATAATGTTTTGAAAGAAGTGCTAAGAAGTAGATGAAGGAGGCAGAAAGGAATGCTATTGTCTGTGTCCTGCATGCACAGATCACCTGCCTTCCACCTCCCACCTGGGAGCAGGAGGAGTTCAGAAGAGCAGACCAGAGCTTTGGAAAGAAATTGAAGAGGCGATGATCCAGAATGATACTGTGATTTGAGATACTTCTAAAGCGTTGCTTTTATCTGAATTTCTGTATTGATTGCAAGTTCCTGAGTGTTTAACAGTTTGATTGTGCCTGAAAAAAACCTCTCAAGATCTGCAATGCGTGGTGCTGAAGCACAGATGTCCCAAGGTCCCACTCCTTTGTCCCCACGTGCTTTGTGTGACACTGGTCCCAACCCCTCTGCTGCCCGACCAGCTCTGGCTGAGTCACCTGAGGAGGTGCAGCTGGGACAAAATCGCACCTGAGCAGATGTGATTAATGTTTCCCCACCTTAGTTCTTCCAGCTGACTCACAGCACTCCATGAGGGGAGGAATGAATGAGTGTGAGGGGAAAAGGGCAGGACCTGGGGCATCAGTGGTGGGAGCATCCCTCGGTGTCAGTTCAGCAGGAGGTGCTGATCGTGGGCTGCTCTGCTGCTGCTGCTTTTCAGTCCCTGGCTCTGGAGTTCGGCACCATCTTTACACTGATTTTTGGTGTTCAGATGAGCCTGTGTTCGGTGTTTCTGAGGTACTGAGCTGGCAGCAAACGGAGCACAAAGCCAGCACTACACCAAATGGATCCTAAAAGCAGGAGTAACCTGTTATAGGCAATTCTCTGTTAGACCAATATCAGCCAAAATTGTAATTGTGATGTGATCTTAAACATATAAAGAATGTAGATCGGTTTTCTCTGCCTTTGGCTTCTTTATATACTGAGAATTTACTCGAACCTGAATTTGGAAGATTAAGGTATTCAGATTTTTTTTTTCCCAACGTGTTTGACTTACACAACTTTTTCTTAGTCCACATCAGTGAAATAAACTGCCAATTTACCCATTTCCTGTGCTTAATATGTCATGTTATTCCCATTCATTAAGTAGGGCTCTCATTTACAAATAAAAGGTAAATAAATCTTCAAATGAAAGATTAAATAGTTGAGCAATGATAAAGGACTTCAAAGCATCCTGATCCACTTGCTTTTTTTTCTTTTCCTCCTCCTAGGACTTCCTGATCCCTTTGCTAAGGTTGTGGTGGATGGATCTGGCCAATGCCATTCTACAGATACTGTGAAGAATACACTTGATCCAAAGTGGAATCAGCATTATGACCTGTAGGTGGTAACCAAAGGTTTGAAGTGAAATCCTCTAAAGAACACAGACAATGTCAGATGTTCATTATCCTGTCCTATGTACGGCTTGGAAAGTATCCCAGAGTTTATTAGTTTGAGTGAAAAGTACAAGTAGCAAAATTCCACTTTCTCATTTACCTCAAAATTTAAACACTGCACTTGTTTTTCTAGTGCTGATGTCTGCAGCATGCTTACATGGACTTCAGCGTTGTTTTATTGTGGTATTTTTGTGTTAACACTTCTGTAAAATGAAACAAGTAATTGACAGTATTTTCCTCAAACTGCTCTTCTCTTGATGCTATTTTTGTCTGTTGTGGTGCTACAGTATCTTTTTCTCTGTGTGCCTTTTGTTCAATTTTCTCTCCTTTCTGTCATTTTCTGTCCCAAATGTTGTTCTCACTCTAAATTATTGTTATCATCACTTGAGCACCTTTTGGTGCTTTTGAGCAACAGAATCAGTATGGCAAATATATGTCATGGTTTTCCTCTCTTTCTAAAGCATACAATATTTCTGTACAATATAAGTTATTAAAGCTTTGATTTTTATGTAGGTCTCTGTGTTTGTACATGCTTTATTTTCCTTGTCTTTTATTCTTTATCTTTTTCCTTGATGAAAGGTGAGGAAGAGAAATGAACTGGCTTGCATCATTGTATTCTCCTGTTCTGATCTCTGGCTTCTTCCCCGTGGCTCCATTCCCTGTCCTGTATCATTAGAAACTGTTTGAGCATATTTGTGTTAACTTTGGCCGTCACCAAACCTGCAGCAAATCTGGTATTGGTACCCAGACAATTTCTTGTCCCTCTTTTTCCCAGTGAAGAAAAGCAGCTTGATGGGTCTCACGGCAGAATGTGGAAGGCCTGGTTTAAAATCATGTCTTGATCTACTCCTTATTTGAATATCCAAGATTAAAAAAGCGAAATCATTGTTCATAATGTGTTAGTGCAGGATACAGAATATTTTCTTCGCTGCTTAACAAAGTATCGTGGCAGTTTAGTGAAATAATAATATTATAGTTTTATTATCCAAACCCAGTCCAAGCTTAGATTCTGCATGTGAGGCTGTAATTCATATTCATTAGAGAAATGGATACAAAAGAAGCTTTAAGTTCATGTATAGCAAATGGCTCTCTTTTCTATTGAAAGATTGTAAGTTAATTTGATTTTTTAATGTTACTAAACCTATCAAAATGTTGATTTGTACAGAATGGAGGTTTCAGACCTTTGCCTTTCCTCTCCAAGGATCAGAGCAGAGCTAAGGAGAAATCCCTGAATCCGAGCACAGACTTTTATTGTTTTTTAGTTAGGTGGGTCTGTTAATGAGCATTAATGCACGGCTTTCCAGGGACAGAAGGTGGAAAGTGCTGCCAGCATGGCTGAGTGCAAATCCCTCTGTAACCTTTGTACAGCTGGGGAAGGGGCTCTCCTGCAGGAGGAGGGTGGGCATCGTTTGGCACTTACTCCACTGTGAGATTCTGTGTGGCAGATGTCAAAATTCTCTGTGGAAGTTGCTGGTTCCCTGTGACTGCCCCAGTACTGGCCAGTTGGAAGCTCTGTGGGACAGAGGAGTTGTCTGGAGTGGCTGTAAAGGGTGCTCAGTGCTGCATGGGCTGATGATTTGATTCCCTTCTGGAGAAAAGGAGCAGAGGACATGGGAAATGAGGGAGGATGTTGATATGCAACAAGAGTAATGGAAAAAAACAGTAAAATCTTTAGAAAAAATTCCTTTCTGGTTATAACTTTTAAGGAAGGATGAAGAGAAGGTATTTTTAGGTTGTTTTATAGAACGAGCCATGGTTGTATCTGGATACTGTATTGTCTTTCCAAGACTGTGATTGCAATCCACAACATATTATAAAAAGCAGAGAGAGAAAGGAGAGTTCTGGCAGAATGTTTTGCTTGAGCAGATTTGAAGCATCTCTTGCTGGATTGTCCAAAGGAATTTAGACCTGTGTGAAGTATTTTTTGTGGGTAGTGGTTTGTTTTTCTTCTTGTTTGGAGAAGAAGTTCCCTTAAAAAATAGATTTTGTTAAATTAGTGTATTATTTTCAGTATAAAATCTTGTCCTCTAGGGAAAACTACTTTGTTTGATTCTGGCTATTGAATGCCCTGATGACAGAAGTATATCCAGTATTTCTAATCCAAAGTAAAATTTACTGTTGTGTCAGGCCTTGTTATTTGAAAATAATCCTTTCCCTCTCCAAATTTTCTTTGTAATAATTTAACCCCTTTTATAGTCTCACTTGTTATTCCTTACTCTATGGAAATGTATTTCCATTTATAAACATCAGTCACATTATCTTGACTTCCTATTTAAAACAGCAGTAAAAGATTAAATCTCTTTGGTACAACAACTCATTGCCTGGCTATTATTTTAAGGTAATTTTTTACTGTATGATATACCCAGTGTCAGGTTTCAGCTTTTCATCTGCACCAGATATTAAGGTAATTTTTTCGTGTATCATATGATGGCAAATGCAAATGGCACAGTCAGATGGAGCTGTTGTAGTATATTTATGCAGTAATGTCTGAATTAAGTTGCTAATTCTAAGAGAATTTTGTGGCTTGCTAACCCGATTCAGCATAAGTAGATATTCTGTTGTATAAGAATTTTTTAAAGGACTTCTGCAGTGTTATAAAGAGCAAAAAGGGGTTGGCTTTTGCCTTATGTGGTTCTTAATTCAGATCTTAGTGTGAAAAGGAAGCGGTTGAATTAGCTGCTTGGATTCTTCAGCCTTGATGGGTGTGTGTGTAGAGAGGGGGAATCTGGGAGACTTTCCAGAAAGAAATTGCCAAATAGTTGCTGTCTGGATGTAGTTTAATGTCAGTAAAATACCATGCTTGCCCTGGATGTGTTCCCCTTCCTTATTTTCAGTCTTGTTTGTGTTTTCCCTATTGTTCAGGCCTTTCCTCAGAGCTTTTGAATAACCAGACTTCACACGTTTACAGACTTTCTTGCATTCAGAGCTAAACTACCTAAACCAGCAGTTCAGGAACTTAAATCCCCTTTTTCTCCTCCTTCTCCTTTCTTCCCTCCTGTAGTACCCAGACCTCTCCTACTTTCCCCTGCCCAGTCTGCTCCAGCCTCCCCAGCAGCCTCTGCCCTTAAGGCCCAGGAGGTCTCATCACCTCTTTCTCTGTGAAAGATGTTTGTACCATGATCTCCACCAAAACCTGCCTCTGCTCCCAGCTTTGCTCTGTGCCCTTCCAGTCCTCACCCCCAGGCTCCAGCGTGGACTCTTCTCCTTTGTGATCTCTCTGCAGTGGAACCTCATCCAACTCCCCCAAGTAACTCCTCCTCTTCCCAAAATCTCCTCACTGCAGGTTCCAGTGCTCTTTGGTGCCTTCACATCCTCAGGCTGCTGTGCTGCCTTGGCAGAATCACTTTTCTCCCCCAGTCCCCTGACTCTATTTTACCTAGTTGCTGCAAATGATCCTGGATTTTTCTCCGGGAGAGAAGGCAGCAGCTCTGCCTAGTGCTGCTTTAGAGGATCCCATCCTAGATTAGCTCCTAAAGAGCCATCAAACAGCTCTGGGCAACTGCTTTTCCTTCTCCACGTGGTGCTTGAGGCCAGTTGGATGAAGCTGGTGCCCTGTGCAGCAGCCAGTGAGTACCACGTGTCCCTGCTCCATTCCTGCTCTGTTCCTGCCTCAGCCACAGCCCCTGGCAGGTCCTGGTGACCATCCCAGAGGCTCAAACACCCTTCAGCTGCTGCCAGAGATGAGCAGTGCCAGGAAGGAAGTGAATGAAGATGGGAGAGAAGAAATTGGGGTGCTGTTTTTCATTCTGTCTCTTCACACCCTCTTCTCCCCAGTCTGAAAGCAGCTGGTAGCTCAAAGCAGAGCTCTGAGATTATATTAGAGAAAAAGTCAGAAATGGGAAAAGGGAGAAATGAACCAAATAATTTGTCCAGGTTGTAAAAACAGTCTGTGTGACAGCATGGATTAGAAATAGGGAATTCCTGGCTTCCAAACCTGAGTTCATACCTCGTGATGCTGCATTTTTCTCTCTTTCTGGAAGGAGTATGTCTGGCTTGTGATCAGGGAGAGGTGTGTTTTTTCAGGAATACTTTTTTCCGCTTTCTTCATTCCACATTTCTCCAGCGAGGTGAACTCTTCAGGGAAAGTGTATGTAATGCCATGGGGATGAAAAGTCACTTGATACCAAACCTTCCTCAGTGGTAGACAAAATAACGATTGTCCCTGTGTTTTAAATTTTTATTAAAATAATTTAGAGGTTTCTAGTAAGGCATGAATTCGATTTTTTTTCTTAGAAGTGGAAGTGCTAAGAGTAGGGAAATTAAAACTTCTGAACATGCAGTTCTTAACCAGAGCCCTAATTTTAAAGGCTCAGAAAATATGGAAGTTAACAAAATGTCTATGCAATTGAATTTCTATGTTTCCACTTCATTAATACTAATCCTGTTATCTCTGTGGAAGTACTGAAGCTGTGGAATAGATACTGCTGGTAGGATAGAGGGAAAAAAGAAATATAAGCTCCAAGAACTTTAATTACAAGGAGGAAGAGAGAGTCATCCAACAAAATGGGGGGGGGGGGGGGGGGTTTTTTGTTTCTGGTTTGGTTTGTTGCACTTTATTTTTTGGGACATTCTTTTTTAATAAAAATAAAATTCCTAGCTCAGGCTTTTATGTTGGAACTTTATTGCCAGATGATGTAAAACAAATGTAACTTATCCACCAAATGAATTGGAAATGTCAACTTGTCCTGCTGTCACTCTCTAAATACAACCATGGGTTTTATGCCTGAAATGATGCAGAAATATAGATGAAACATTTTGCTGTAAAGCCAACTAGACGTTACTTAATTATTTATTTTCTTCCTATATTAAAAAAATAGGCATTTTTATTTGGAAAAATGCAGCTCGTCTTGCTTATTTCCTTTAAAAGTGTGAACCAGCCCAAGTTTTTGGGTGCAAAAATCAAGAGTGGGTTATAGTGGAGTGTGGAGTCCTCATCTGCTTGGTGTGGATGGTGACTGTTCATCCCAACCCTGAGAACCTCACCCTGAAACATCACAGGAATTCTTGGAAACTGTGTTGTGTATTCAGCTATTCTACATATTATTCAATCTGTTCTGTTATGAAACTGTGTTTAACCATATACCTTTGACTTTTTTAAAGCAACAAGGAAAACTGGAAAATTCAAGACAGGTCATGATAAGTCTTTATTTTTAAGTGCACCTAAATTGTTCTCATAAGAATTTATTTTAAGTACATAAAACATTGTAGACTGCAACTGTGCACGTGATTACCCATCTTCATCTCGTTTCTTTATGCAAAATTGTCATTGTCAAGGTTGTAAGGCCAAAAATCTGACCTATATTATCAGTTTATTTTTCAAAAAACTTCGGGGCTTTTTAATGTGAAGTTTGTTTTGTTTGGGTGTGTTTGTTTTTGTATAAATGTGAAGTGGTTACTTTAAACCATCAGGCTTTTCTGTCTTCTACTTCTTGGGTCAGTTGCTGTCTGCAGGTGGGAAAATGAAGTTGTAAAAGTTCAGCTTTTTGGAAAAGGAAAAATGGGAAAAGTGTTAACTTGATCACAGCTGTAATTTTAAGCCATTCCAGTTAGTTCAAGTATTTGGTTTGCCAACCTTGACAGTATCATTTCTATCTTTATGGCAATATTAAGATGTTTAAAAGCCAGTAAAGCCACAGTCAACGGGGGGATGTATTTAGACATTGGTTGATCAGTTTTCATTCAAAAACAAACAAAAAAAAAGCACTTGGAACTAAACTGAGGCCAAAATTTGTGGTCTGGGAAGAGAGAACTACAAGCAGTTCTTGGGATCTAAGCCATAGTTACAAATTCATTTCCCTCAACTTGAAACAGCCATAATAATTCAGTATTGGCAATCGCTGATTTATCCTGAGTGTTTTGAAATTGTCCTCTGAAAGTTTTGAAAACAAAAACGAGCTCACAAAGTAATTGCCTCTGAAGAACAAAGCTTCAAACAAAAAAAGCAAAAGTAAAACAGCCTACAGTGTCCAGGTTTCCCCAAGGCAGTGAACACAGACCCAGGTTTTGCCAAGCATGTCCGTGGGAATGCTGCGAGGAGACAGAGACAGTCCCGGTGTGAGCAGGGGCAGGAGGGGAACGTGGCGCATCCCGGCTGAAACCCCATGAGGGCTGCTTGTCGTGGCTGTAATGTGTAATGGATGTCCCAGACATACATTACTGAGGGTAAATCAGCCTGCCGGGGCTTGGGTGACTGCAGCTGTGTGGTGGCTTGGCCTGACATGGCTGGGAAGCACCTGCAGGGGTTCCCTGCGTTCCTGGTGCTCGGAGGAGCAGCCCCTGAATTGCTCCAGCTCCTGTCCCGCACTGGGGCTGCTGTCCCTGCTCCCGCTGAGCCCAGACACTGCTGGGCTGCCACAAGCACTGCCCTCCCTAGGGACAGGCTGAGCTGGGGCATGCAGCTGAGCATGTTTGTGGCTGCTTGGAGAGCTGTGGTCGAGGGCCAGCCCGCAGCCTGCTCGTGTTGCTGTTTGAACAGATTTCGGTTGGTTCACGTGAATGCCTCCTCCTAGAATCAGGCTTTTAGAGCAGTTTGGATTCAGGTGAGCTCCTCCATGAGACATGCTTCCATTGAAGCACAATGTGTACATGTTACCTGCAGATGACTTGCTCTCTCTTGCTGTTACAGTGTGTGTTAAATTTTTAATGTAGTGGTTGATGATCTTTTTCCCCCCAAGGTGATTTCTGATGCATTGTCAAAGTGTTCAGTAAGTGCCATTGACAGTGCTGTTTTTTCCACGTTTTTCAGATATATTGGGAAGTCGGATTCAATAACAATCAGCGTGTGGAATCACAAGAAAATTCATAAAAAGCAGGGAGCTGGTTTTCTGGGTTGTGTGAGACTTCTTTCAAACGCAATCAACCGCCTTAAAGACACTGGTTGTAAGTAAGCTAAGGACGAGTTTCTTCTCTTTCAGCCCAAGCTTGCATGCACAGACTTCTGAAGAATGCCAGTTAATTGGGTTTTTGCTGGGTTTTGTAAAGCTTGTATATTCCAGTTGGTTTGGTAGTTTGTGATGCTGTTCTGCTTCGTTGTATGGTTTACACTTTGTGCCCCCATTTTGTAGATCAGAGGTTGGATCTGTGCAAGCTTGGGCCAAATGACAACGATACTGTTAGAGGACAGATAGTAGGTGAGTAAAGGTTTTTATCTTTTAGTTCTCTTTTTATCTTTAGTTTCTATAGTAGCTATAGAAATACCCTTCCTAGATGTCAGTTTTCTGGATTGAATTCTCCTGTCTACTGCCAGAGCCATTTGGACCTCAGGCTAGAAGTATGTAGGTAGAGAATTAAAAAAACTCAAACCCCAAACAAAAAATAAACCAAAACAAAATGCTCAAACCACCCAAAAACCGCCAAACCAAAATATTATAGTAAGTGTTGGGGCAAATAAGACCATAGATAATAAAAAAAATTATTTTGAAAGTTTTTCATTTCACTGTAAAGAATGGTGGCAGTTTGAGTGTGAATTGTCTGTGAAAAACTGACTACAAAATTCTTGGCCATTGAGAGCTCCAGCAAGGAGCTTCCTTTAGGTTTTGGGAAAAACCTAAAAAGCATCTTGCTTACAAGCAAGTAAAATTGCTGTCTGGGATGACTTGGTTAATTAATTTTGGGTTTTCATGGCTTATTAACAAGTCTGTCACCAACCTCAGTAACTGTGTGTCGACATTCTGTGAACTCGAGAACTTTAAATAACTTCAGAATTAAAAAGAAGCTGGCAAATTGAAAAGCAAGTATCCACAAAAAACTTCATAGACATTCTCGTCTTGCTGCATTCTCAGTTCTTTGTGAAGGCAGCATTTCTAATAGGTCACGTAAGTCAAAAGTTGGTCAAGATAAGGAAGTTCTTTATTTATACAGCAAGATGAGAATATTTGGACATGAGGGAAAGAAAAGTGAATTTTTATGCTCAGTTTTATGTTCAGTTCCTAGTTGAAATGATATCCAAGCAGCACTTCTGTCAGCCAGGGAACACCACTGAAATATCAGTCAGCAAATAAGTGTGTTTGTTTGCCTCCCTCAGAGTGCTCTGTTGAATAACACCTGTGACTTTACCTCTTTGCTTGGCTTTTACCATCTGTCTCCATCTGATCTGCAAGTGCTTGCATTAAGATCAGAGTGTGGTGGCACAGGAGAGTCAAATGATGGTAGAAATGTGGAATTGTAAGTGCATTGCTGACACTTCAGGCTGTCCTGGATTAAATTTTCCACGTGAGCTCGCACAGAAGAGTAAAGGATAAGTCAGTCACTTTTCTGGGGTGTGTGTTGTTGTGGGTTTGGTTTGCTTGCTGGGTTTGCTCCAGTGGACTGGTCCCCTGAGCATCCCTGTGTGTGTGTGCAGCTTTGTTTGTGGGGTGCCCTTGGAGAGGGGGCTGAGCTGGGTGCACAGGAGAGCAGGCTCAGGGTGTGCTGGCAGCAGGGAGCTCCACTCTGCTCACACCACGCAGCAGGGACTGTGCTCTCATGCTGCCCTCCAGAGCATGAACTCACATCCCGGTCAGCATCGCTGGGGAATGCTGCCGTTCATTAAAGGGGAAAAAAAAACCAACCCAAAAACCCCTCCCCAAAGCTGAAAGGTCTGGGAAGCCTGTGGCAAATCTATTGCAGTGTCCAGTGGCAAAGAGACTTCAGAGAGAACTGGTCAGAGAACTAGTCAGGGACAACTAGTCAGAACTAGTCAGCAGTGTGGGCATAGACTAGGCTGCCAGGTTGGCTTTAGCTGATGTGCTCCTGAGAAGTGGTGCAGCCAAAGCAGCACTGGCTCTCTTGGGATGCTGCTGGGGCTGCCCCTGAACACCAGGAATTGTTGGATTGTGCACTGAACCTGCAAAAAACCACCTTGTCAGGTTTACAGCAGAGACCCAGAGCAAATCTGTGTGTTCTTTTTTCTGTTGATATCATCAGGAAGGTCAAGTTTACTCAGTCATGGTTCTGTTTTAATTTAATGCATCCTTGGTAAGATTCCAGAGACTCCTGTCTTTTTTTATTTAAGTTGTCAATATTGATCTTCTTACATTTTAATCTTTCTTCACTAATGCAACTTTGTTGAATGGATGAATGAGCCTCAGTAAAACTAGATAATTCCACTACAGGAGTTAGATGGTGGAGAAATCTCGATTAAAAATAAGTGAAAAGACAGAATAAGTTATAAATATACTCTCAGTTCTTCAAATTATAAACTCTCTTAAATTGAGAGACCATGCAAGATTGGAAACCAATATTAAAATGCAATTGATGCCTTCAGCAGATGATAATCTTGCAAATCAAGTGCACAGTGGGTATGCCTTGGTTACAGGGACCAAGGGGATCTTTATCTTAAATCCCTGGGTTATCTTCAAAGAGAGGAAGAAAAGGAGGGGGCATTTTGAGCAATGGATCCCGGGGCACCTGAACTGTGTCTTAATCTTGCAGCTCTTCTATGCCACCACTTTATTTCTGATGTGGCAGTGCAGAAAAAAATGAGCCCTTACTTACTACAAAATGAAGCTGTGCACAAATTTTGGTCCTCACGTAGGCAAAGAGGAGGTAATTGCCTTTGTTTAAGTTAATTTCTGTCTGTGTGTTTTGCTTACCAAACCTTGCCTACCTGCAGTGGTGTGAACTTGTAGTGTGTGGGGTCGTGGCAGAATAAATACATCACCTGAGGTCTTGGTTTGGTTGAATTTAAAGGTGTCTTTCCCTCTAAGAAGTTGTTTTGTAATGTTAGTGTTCATGAAAGATTAGGGGTTAATATGGATTAGGAATGTGGCAGGTACTCCAGGGCTCCCTGGGTTGGTCTGTTGAATTCTAAGCTTCAAAACAGGTGGTTGTTGAAAATTTGGGGACTCAGGCAAAATCTGCCAGTTCTGCTCCAACTTTTTAAACTTTGTGATCTTTACAAAAGTTTGGTTGCATCCAGGTCAAGGTCTGTGAGGTCATTTCACTGCATGTATAAATAGGACTTGAAGACAGTTGTCCAGAAGTACATTAGTGCCACCTCAAGAGATGTGGGCCACAGCACGTATTTAGCTTTTTAAGCAATTGTTTTATTGTTAAAGGCATAACAAAACATCAAAAATCCACCCCAACCCCGCAGGAACACAAGTGTCATAAATTATCAGATTGGACACTTGCAAATTGTGATATTGGGAACAAAAGCAGCCTAAAAAAAAAATCGTTGTTTTCATAATTGCAGTACAAAAGCTTCAGGCATAAATAGCCATTACAGTGAATCATGTGAAAAAAACTTAAAGTGAAGCAGTTTTGATGAAGGCAAGCAAGGGCTTTTCAGGGTGCTTTGTGTGAGTTGCATTTGACTTCTTACCACTGGTGTTAGAAAGTAGCTGATAAACCAAACCTGAAGTTCGTCTAGCAGTTACATTTTGCCTGGTTTTGTGTTTGTGTGCATGTGTATGTGTTGAAACCCATGGGCACACAAAATATGTGAGAAGGAGTCAAAACCAGGGAGGAATTCCTTATTTTAGCTCTTCCTATTCAGAGTTCTCCTGTTGGGCCTGTCGCAGCCATGTGTGAGGTGAAGCTCCCCACTGGCACCAGTCAAGTGTCACAGTCCATCTCAACGCACAAAATTAATTGCAGTTTCACATTTCACTTCCTTTTCTGCCTTAACTTGCACTCACATTCCTTAAGCTCATTTTTTTTTAAGTAAGATGTAGAGAATTCCATGTATGAAAACAGAGTTCCTGTGCAACCATCTTTGATTTGTGAGAAGGAAAAAACATCCAGAAAATGTCTCAGCTTAGTCCTCCAAGTTGTACCAATTCTCTTTCAAATGTAACTGTAATTTGCATTCAGATGCCACATCTTTAATAATTCTTTTATTATCCTAATAGTCAGTCTTCAGTCCAGAGACCGAATAGGCACAGGAGGACAAGTTGTGGACTGCAGTCGGTTATTCGATAACGATTTACCAGATGGGTAAGCTGACATCACTGTGATGTGAACACACACAGCTCACACAGCAGGCTTCTGCAGTACTGAGAAGTCAGTGTGCAAATAAATTACTTTAAACCTTGCACTCAGAATTCTGCAGTTCTACAGTCAGACCAGGAGCTGAGCCAGCTGGGGTACACAGAGCAGTAGCAGTTTGATAGTTTGGCTGTTGTCTTATCTCCACTTGGAGAAGGGGAGGTGACATACGTAAAGAAATGCTTTGAAAAGTGACTTGTCTAAGAAAACATGCATTTCAGATTAAATCACAGCCAGCAAAGTGCCTTATGCATGCAGTAGTTTTGTAGCAAGGAAGTGACCACAGGGCCTGGCTGCCCTTCTGCAGCACCATGCAGAGGTGTAGATCCACTGTGATAAACATGGATCACCTCTTCTTCCATGCACCTCTTAGTGAAGAAAACGTGGCTGGAAAAGGTAATGCAGCCCAAGTTCTTGCTGTATTTACCTTCCAAAAGCAGGGGTTAGGATTCTGGTTTGTCCCTGTGAGAGTTAATGACATCATTATCACCTAAAACAGTTTTGCAAACACAGGAAAATGCTCTGGTTTAGGTTCTGGTGCTGTCAGCAACTTCTTCAGAGCAAACACAGACTTTCTGAATGTGATTCTTGGCAGGTAAAGACAGGAGAAAATGAGTTTTCAGAGGATGAATTTTGAAATACAAATCATCATCCTAGTCCTTAACAGCATTCTTTTGTTAATTTACAGTCCAGATAAGTCAAAAACATTTTTGAAAATGCTTCTAAATTTTCACTTCAGAATGTTCCTCGCCTAAATATTGCTCACTTAATTGTGTAACTGCGAAGTTTGCTGTACAGCCTCGTGTATTTCAGAGTGCAAATTTAATCATTCAAAAGTCAGATTATTTGAAGCCAATTTTTGATGAAAGCAAGTAGTGCACGAAGATGCTATGGAAGCGCTTGTTAGAGTCAGTGGTCAAAAGAAGTTAAATGCATTATTAAACATGATGTTTCCAAGAAGTTTCTTTGTGTGGCTATTTGGATTTAATTAGAATGCAAGCCATTATTGAATATGAAGGTGTGATATTGTTAATGATGTGCCTGGTTCCAAGGGAAGAATATGTTAAACCATTTCTGAGTTCAACTTTCAGTTGTTTCCTTTCACCGTGTTCAGCTACTGTGATTCATAGCAGTGTAAGTCTTCCTGAGCTGGGCATTTCTGTTGGAAACGTTTTGTGCCCTGGTTTCCTGGAAATACCACTCGGTGCCTTATCTCTGCCTGTCTGAACTGCAGGTGGGAGGAGCGCAGGACTGCTTCTGGAAGGATCCAGTATTTAAACCACATCACACGGACAACTCAGTGGGAGCGACCCACACGGTAAGGAATTCCTTGGGAGACTGTGGATAGGATGGAGTTTGATCACTGAGCAATTCCAAGTGGCTCTGACAGGATTGGATTGCTCATTCCTCTGCTCAGTCGCTCTGCACGAGCTGAATGCTTTCCTTCTTTAGCATCCTTCTCCTTTAGTCTGCCTAATATTTAACTCAGAAGATCATTCTGACTGCTCTTCTTCCTGCCCTAGCAGCAACATGTTTGCTTTCTTGTAGAGATGCTGTGGTAGAGCTCTATAAATAGACATTACATCTTGCAGATGTCTTGAGGGGTGAAGAAGTGAGACCATGAGTAGCTGTGAGACATTGCTCTGTGCCCATGTAACCCAGAACAGTTACAGCTGATTGCTGCAGAGTGTGTTTGGAAATCTTTGTGATCACTTTTTCTGGTAACTGTGGATGTGCGTTGTGAAGCTGTTCCTCAAACCACTTCTGCTGTTGCCTGTATTGCAGGCAGTGTCATTGCATTTTTCTCAGACTCCTCTGCAGACTGCCTGTGCCTGCAGATGTTCTCTTCCATTCTCAGTATCATTCTGGTCTCTGCATGAATATATTTGATTTAAAATAATCTGGACTGTTAACACTATCAGCTCTGATACATGTTTGCGGTTTTGGAGTGAAGGGACTGAACAGCTTTTTAATTTACCTATTTCTATTTTTCCTGATATGTTAAAATACCCATTCAAAGCTCTAGACACAGTAGAAAAACAAATGCAAAATGTATAATTTGTGTTGGGGATTTCATGTGACCTTGTCAATCCCCCTTTAACCCACTTTAAATCCTTTTGAAAGCAGCATTGAGCTATAAAATCACACTGGTCAAGGTTTCCTCTTGCTCTCAAGAGCAACTGCTTTTATTCTTGCTTAGCCCTTTTTCACCACCCTCGCCTAATAACCTGCCTTAAAAAATTAGAAGGAGTAACAAGGCCCGATCACTTCCTCAGCCACACGAAGGCAAGGTGAGAAAGTTTGGAGGTGAGGAGGTTCCTGATTCCTCTGGTGAGCACAGAACAGGAGCTTCCTGCTGCAGTCGAGGTGTCCTGCTGGGCAAGTCCCCAGAGCCGGGGGCGCTGCTGTCCCCGGCTGTGTCGTGTGGCCCACGTCCATCAGCACTGAGGCTTTCCCGCTGTCCCCAGGCCAGCGTCCGAGTACTCGAGCCCGGGCAGGCCCCTGAGCTGCTTCGTGGACGAGAACACTCCGATCAGCGGCACCAACGGCGCGTCCTGCGGGCAGGCGGCGGACCCGCGGCTGGCCGAGAGGAGGGTGCGCTCCCAGAGGCACAGGAACTACATGAGCAGGACACACCTGCACACTCCTCCCGACCTGCCTGAGGGATATGGTATGGAAATCAAACGGGTTTGCTTGGGGGGGTCTCAAGAAGCTGGGAGAATGGGTCGTGTCTTCTCATGTGTAAGATACTTTTCATTCCTTAGTTTAAGGAAATCAGTCTTTGTGAGTTTTCGTGCTGCATTTTTTGTTCTTACATTTATTAATTTGTCTTGGTTTCACAGAGCAAAGGACAACTCAGCAAGGTCAGGTCTATTTTCTGCATACTCAGACTGGGGTCAGCACGTGGCACGATCCAAGAGTACCTAGGTAAGAAATGATGGAAGTACCTGTAAGATTTCAAATCAAAATCATTTAAGCAGTGCTCTCCTCAAAGTTTTCTCTGAGTAATATTTCTGATTCTTGGCTCCTAATACATCATTTTAACAAGTCATCCATCAAAATGAATTAGTCTATCTTCCCCAGTTCTTCAAGTTGTTACTGTAATGAAAAGGTGGAAGATCAGGAAATAAATTACAGTGGTGTTTTGAAAACAGGTACAGTTCACTGATCTTAGATTTTATCTATGAATTAAAGCCAAGTCCAGATTTTAATACTCTGCAAAATAATGACACAAAAAGTAGAATCCAAACACTTCCAAAAGAAGTTCTATTAAGATACTTCAGTGAAAACTGTTGGATTGAAACACTCAAAGTGCTTTTCCTGTTGCAGTTATCTCAACACTTGGGAGAAAGCAAATCCTAAGTCTTTTAAATTCCATGTACTTATTCAAACAATATCCATATACGTACTGTTTGTGACTGTACATGTGATTATTGCTGATGTGTTTGAAAGGAAAGGATGATAGTGGAAATTATTGGTAGCTTCTGATTGTCCTTTAAATAACCAAGACATCCTGTTATACATGATAAGAAATCCTGTTGTAAACACTTGTCTCCTAAAGTCCACGAATGGTGGTGTGAGATTTGTGTGTGTGGTTTGAAATTGGCAGCCCGTGCTGGCATTTGTAAGAACCAGAGGAACTCTGTCAGTTGCTGCTGGTGTTCCTGTGTTCCTTCTCATGGAAGTGGGTGTCCCAGGAAGGATAAAATGCCTCAAGACCACACTTCATTGTTCTTTGAATTATTCCTTTGTTACTGTTTTTGTGTTATGGAATCATACTTTGCGTTGATACAGCTTTGATGCGCTGCCTGCAGTTGTGTAGGAAGTCAGTGACTTGGGTATTATACAAAACCAGGCTCTAAAAAAAAAATAATATGAAGATCTAATCCTTAAATTGGGGTGTGATAGTTCTGTGTGCAGTCTAAGTTAGCACTGCCCTGAGGTGTGGCAGCACAAACAGCAGGAGTGTCTCTGAGAACAAGAATTGTTTGCATGAGGATGGAATTTATGTCATTTCTAAGGAATATGGTGTTTTGAGGCTAATAGCCACAGTCATGGAGCCAGCAGAAGTAATCCCAGCAGTACAGCAGCAGTGTGTTCGTGGGGAATAGCAGCAGGAGTTCAATCCCAGAGCTTCATGTTTCCATTAGTGGCTCCTCAAGTCTTTGGAATCCCTGCAGACTGCACCTTTTAAGCCATTCTGTCCCTGGGCTCTTTCCTCCCTCAGCTCCCAGGATTTTGGGAGAGCGGAACACCTTTGGGAAGAGCTGTACTGGACAGCATGAGGGGCCTGAGGTGAATTGCATCCATGAGTAATCAGTGTACGTTTTTGGAGACCAGCATTTGTTTTCAGTGAGGCTCTGGAATGAATTTACATCTTCCTAATTTCAGCAGAATTTTTCTTGAGACCTGTTGAGCCACTCTGTATTGCTCAGGGCAGAGCTGAGTCATTGTTCATATAATCCTTGATTTGAAATAGTTTGTTAGAGAGCTGTTTGCTTCCCACAGGCTCATGGGGTTCTGGGGCAAAACAGCCAGTGCCATACACACACATCCCATGTGAATTCTTCATGGAAAGTATAACTCTTCAGAAATATAGCTTTGTTTTGCATGAGTTTCTAAAGTGTGATTCACAGCTCCTTACGTGACTAATGTTGTTTTAAAAAATGTTTTCTGTCAGAATTGGTGCAGAACTGCAATTCCATTTTGACAAATATGGCAGTGGTCTTTATTTTTATTTGAAGGCTTTATTAATTTAACAGCTGAAGTTAGTTTGTAGAAATGAGGGTTATTTGATAAGAACTTTTTTCCCCACAGCATGTGTTCTGGGGTGTGTATTTTTGCTGTGGTGGGCTTGTACCTTGGGAGTAGAGATTCCAGCTGAACAGATCAAGTTTCTGAAACAATACATTTTCTCAGACTTCATGGAATTGTTCTGTTACATTTACGCTTGTTTGGCTCGGAGGCCAATTGCTGAGGTATTTTTCATTTCATATTTGTTTTCACAGGGATCTTAGCAACATCAATTGTGAAGAGCTTGGTCCACTGCCTCCTGGATGGGAGATCCGAAATACAGCAACGGGCAGGGTTTATTTTGTTGACCATAACAACAGGACGACGCAGTTCACGGACCCGCGGCTCTCTGCAAACCTGCACTTGGTCCTAAAGTGAGTCTGGAGCCTCTGGCACGTGTGGAGGGAAGGCAGCGACTCCGAGGGGTCCTGGGTTTGGATCAGGATGCACTCTGCCATTCCGGGAGGCTTTAAGGAGGAGCAATGTTCTTTGACACACCACCAACCTGCTCTGTTTTGTAGCAAAGGCAGGTTTGGTTGCTCTTGAAAAGAAGGTCTGCAGGAGCATTTAGGCAGGAATGTGGCTGTTGAGATGCACAGGGGGAGGGAAGCAAGTGCTGTCTGGTGGGAAAGATTGGCCCATAGATTTTTTTTATTTTTCCTTACAGCAAGAGAGAGACTTTGTTTTCTTTATATTTCATTCTATTTTCAGTTATGAAGAACTTGTTTTAAAATAAGAAGTTGTGTATGAGCCAGTGGTGTGAAATACCGATGAGTTAGGAAAGGGTGCACAAGTGCCCAACTATTCTCCTGGAGTAAAGGTGAAATAACTCAGCTCCTGCCTTCAGTTTAAGAGTAGAACTAGTTGATATGTTCTGAAAATAAGGCCCCTATAATTTAACTCAACTTTTTTACAAAAAGGATAAAATAGAATAGGAACCGCGTTTTTTCTGCCTTCGTGTTTTGGTATCATAATTTCGTCTCACAGTTTTAAAAAGAGAAGGGGAAACTGGAAAGAATTCTGGCTTGTATTTTATTCCCTAGGCACTCATTACCCACTGGGGATTTTCTACTAAAAATCGAAACCAAAAAGCAAACAAATATTTACTTTTTCTTTGTCTACTTTTTTTTTCTCCCAGACGGCTTGTCCACGGTACTTGGGAGTTCGATTCTGTTGTTTCTCCTGCTAACACCTTTTAATACTCTTGAGAAACACCTGTAAAGTATTGAGTAGGTGTTAAGTGGAAGAAACAATGAAGAGTGGGTTAGATGGAAAGCCAGGCAGCCCTGGGCGAGCAGTCAGAAGGAGGAATAGTCCTTTAAGGAAGTGAATCATTGGGAAGAAAAGCTGAAGGAAAGAATAATGGGAACAAGCCCTGAAAAGACAAAGCTGAGGAATGGAAAGTCATATCCAGGAGTCAACATGTCTTTTATGCATTACACAAAAGCTGTCTAGCCTTTGCCCAATATACACTTGAACCTCACACCTCAAGAGGGACAAGAGCCTAAATATTGTATTTTGTTTAGAGAAATCACTGGTTTTATATGTGTGTGTTACAGGATTTAACTAAGCCCCCATCATCCAGACACTTTGGGTGCTTTTTTTTTTTTTTAATTTAAAACAAATCACTGCTAATTTTAGCTGAATTGAAATTGATGGTTTGAAAATAAAATTATCTTGAAAAAAGTCAGCAGTGAAGGAGCATGTTCGTGTTTGAAACACAGAAAAGTTCCTTAAATCAATTCAGATTTAGATACTTTACTTGAAGAAAAACTTCACACCCTCTTAGCTACAGCAGTGCAGTTCTTAAACTGTAGAAAACTCAGTGAACTGGGCTGTATTTGACAAACTGGCTTTCTCAGGTGGGTTTATTTTGAAATGGCAGAAGGGGCACAGTAGCCAGTTTTACGTGGATTGTGGAGGACAGATAACACAGCTACCTTTGTTAGCTGGAAAATCCAATTTGACTTTTAATTTCCAGAATCACAGAACCATTTAGCATTTATTTGAACTTAGAGTACTCCTACAGTGTGCTGAAGTTTTTCATTTGTCCATCTGTCTTTCATTAGGAAAGGATTTCAGAAACTCACCCAACAGTGTCATCAGCAAAGTCTGCTGCCTGATAAATCATTTTTGGTGTTTATTCTTTTATTGCACCAAACACGATATGCAAAAGTTTCTGCTGCCTTGAGCCCACCTTCTTATTTGTTCTTTAAAAAACAAACAAAAATGTAGTTTGCCTTAGGCCTGTCATTTTGTAAATTATCTAAGAAATAAGTTTGGACTTTGTGTAGGATGAGTGTGATAGAGTTTTAGATTCAAAGGCATGAGAAAAAGTTTACTCTCAGTGATCCTGACTTTTCTATTGAGCTGAGTAAAGCCATTTGTTCTCCCAGTTACGACACTGTAAGTTATGAAAATAATCAGACTTGTTACCCAGTTCTGTTCTAGGACATTGACCAAGAGTTTGTGATAATTTTGATAAGTTATGGCACCTGAAAAGTATTTAGTTGTATCCTTAAAGCACTGTATGGAATCAAGCATAGTCACTCAGCTGTGAAAACAAACTGAGAAATGAGATTTAATGGCTTTAAGCACTGCAGATTGTTTAGCTAATAGTGCACTGATTATTTTTAGTCTAATCTGGAAGATGGCATTTTATTTTTCTCTTCGTAGTACTTCCTTATTTTGGGAAGCACTGGGAGGAGAAAAGTAATGGTTTCATTTGATGCTAAATTCATGCTCATTTCAGGGATTACATTTTCTTTAAGAATGACCCTGTCTAGCTTTGTGCTTGGGGGAACTGTGATTTTTTACCCTTAAAGGTGGTGTGGAGTGATGCTCACTTTAATGTATAAATATGGCCTTCCCTGGTAGTCCTATACAAGGAATATTTTCCCTTAGTCCACTTTATGGAATTAGAAATTTCAGTAGATAGAATAAGGATTTTGCTTTGATTTGTGTACCAAGTAAATACAGTTTAAATGAGATTCATATGTAAAACTAATCACAAGTGAAAATTAGCGTGCACATGGCAGAAATGACATAGAGCCTCATTCTGGAACTACAGCCAGTGTGTGTCTAAATTATTACAATGATTTGTATTTTTCTGGGTGTCCCTGTGGAAAAGTCTGCTGAAGGTGAGTTTTGGTTGGCCAAGAGAGTTTTCTACTAGGCCTTGTCTCAAAACTGACAATAGGCTGAAATTATAAAATACATTAAAACAGTGTTTGGTTCCATCTAATATTTTTTGATCTTTGATACTAAAAAAAAAATAATTAGCATTCCACTGGAAAACATTCTGAATTGTAATGTTTCTTCTTTATCCAGTAAATGTAGGGAATTCTCATGTGCTCCACAGAGAGATGATATTCTCAGGCTTTAAAAATACACTTTTTATCCTGTGTTGTTTGGGAATGCCATACTAAAGAGCTATAGGAATATGCACTCACTGTGTACAAGAAACGACACGGAGAGAACATCTCTGCAACGTGATCCATTTACTTTTCCTAGTAAGAAGTCAGATTTACAAAATCTCTTAGAACTGCTAGTAAAAATACTTGTTTATCTGTGCCAATTAGTTCCATGTGAACTCCCACATTCCTGTGGTCCAGACTAGGCCAGGTACAAGGGACAAGGTCCTTGCCAAGCTGCCAGTACAAACATCTTTTTGTAAGCTTACTCTTTTCCAGACAAGCCATTTAAAACAGACTATGGTATTGACTGGAGATTAGAGGCAGAGTGTTTGGCAGATCCCTGAATTTTAAAATGGAGGAAGGGAAAACACGCAAAGGAAATATGGAAATGGTATCTGAGAAATTCAGTGTCAGCAGCTTAGCAGTAAAATTGTGTGGATAATACCTTATTGTATGTGCCGTAACCTTTTGCATACTTTGTAGGGTAGCACTAATAGAAATAACAAGCCCTAAAAACAACTGATAGCTGCCAAGAAAGACAGAACCATATGTCTTTAGTCAGGATAAAATCGCTCTGAATTTATTCTTTACTGGCCCCAGACGCTTTTAGCGTTAATCACAGTAACAATCACAGTAAATAGAAAGCAGTTTAGATACAAAGCCCGGACGTTTAAGAAGAGAGCAGGGGATGGATGGATGGGTCTCTGAGGCAGCTGTGTGTTCGCAGCCGGCAGAACCAGCTCAAGGACCAGCAGCACCAGCAGCAGCAGCAGGTGGTGTCCCTGTGCCAGCTCCCGGACGAGGCCGAGTGCCTGACGGTGCCGCGCTACAAGCGGGACCTGGTGCAGAAGCTCAAGATCCTGCGGCAGGAGCTGTCCCAGCAGCAGCCTCAGGCCGGCCACTGTCGGATCGAGGTCTCCAGGGAGGAGATTTTTGAGGTAATTCGAGATTTTGACCCGTTTCTTAACAGGGAGGGAAGAGGAGGGGGGTTGTTCGTAGCTGTGTAAAGGAGTCGTTCACTTAGATGGAATCTTGAAGGCTGCAGTTAAAACTGGGATTTTACCGTGGTGAAGGGGAAGAGGAAGCGTTCCAGGAGGATACCGAGACAGCCGTGTAATTGAAGTAGATGCATTTACCCTGTAGAGAAGTACAAAATCAAGGAAAACTTGCTCTGTGGCTGGAGATGTGCAGCCTGTATCGGGGACTGGGGGAGGAGTCCGAGCGCTTTGTGTATCTGGAGATCCCGTCTCACTTCTTCCTTGAATTTGAGAAGCTGGTGACTGTTTCAGAGGGGATGTTACAAATGCAGCACTAAACTGTTATTAGTGATCTTTGATATAGTGTAACTTAAATAAAACAACTACTGAATAGGATTCCTCTTCAGAGTTTGGATTTCTTATCATTGATCTCAATTTGCTCTCCAGAATCAGACCAGTTTTACAAACTGTCTGGGCTTCTGAATGGCCAGAGATGCCCACAGTGGGGTCTTTGCATGCTGTTTTGGGACATGATTCAGCAGAATCATTCTGTGGACTTGACTAAACACAGTTATAATTCATTGGCCTTTTCTGGAGAACAGTTTGTCCTTTTGAGAACTTTCGCCCATCCCACCCATCCCTGTTGCATTTTTACCCCACCCACAAACTTGATTGCCCCACTGTGTTGTCACAGTTTTTCCCAGCCAAGAAAGATTTGTGCTGGTCTTCCCTTTGGAGACAGATCGGTTTGTAAGTGACTGAAAGAGGAAGGGAGGGAAGGCTACAGGATTATGATGTTCTTGTTCAGTCCAGTGTGTTGCGTCCCCACACACTCACCTGCCTCTTCTGTCCTGTAGAGACAAAGCTTGGGGCTGGTACTGGACATGAATAAGAACCAGACTTCTCTTTTTTCTCTAATTCCTTAGCATTTGTTCTGCCTTTCAGCTTGCTTTCTGTGTTTCCTTGGTGAACTCTTACTGACAGAGGAATAATCCTGTGGATTTACTGGGATGGGATTGCTGATTCCATTCTTAAGGTGCTTCTTGAAGGCTGGCACATGTGTTTTACCCAGAGTACAAGCTCCACTGCTGGCTTTTCAGATTGCAAAATCCAGGAGCTCTTATGGAATACAGAAGGAGTTTACTGACACAATTTTTTTATAAGTTATGTGAGAATGAGGGAGAATGTTCTGATCACTGTTCACTCCTGGAAATTTAATGGGAGGTAGTTCTTCTCATCTTCTCATCATTTTATTTGACAAGTGTTACCACATTTGGAGAAAATGAAGAAACAATCTGTGATTTGAGAAACTGATGAATATCTGGAAAATGAATGTCCCCTTTAAGTGTTCCCTTTGGACTCGCAGTCTGAGACTCCCTTCACTTCCAGTACACAGCAGCAGCTTCTACTCTGTAAAGAGCAGTTACTAAAAGGAAGTGTTGTGTGTTTACAGGAATCCTACAGGCAAGTCATGAAGATGAGGCCAAAAGACCTGTGGAAACGATTAATGATAAAATTTCGTGGGGAGGAAGGCCTTGATTATGGAGGTGTTGCCAGGTAAACAGGGGCTCCTCTGTCTCTTCCCTGCACCCAACCCTGCCAACCACCCCATGCTTTGAATCCTGAACCAGCCCTGCTTCTTTTACATTATTCTTATTTATATTTATATTTATTTCTGTAACAGATTAAATGTCAGAAGAATAGATGGCTTTAGGTAGTACTTTAAAAGAAAAACTGCATTCAAAAAAGAACTCATTTATTGGAAATAAATCGGAAGTTACAGGTCACGTCAAACATCTGTCATATGTGAGAGGTTTTGGTATCTGTTGAAATTACCATGTTTTTCTTTGGTTAGTGAAGTTTGGGTATCTGAGAATATATACCTCTAAATACTTGGCTTTGTGGCACAATTTTAACCAAAAAATATGCTTTATTGCAACTTGTCACTGCCGTTTGAAGCAAAACGTTAAAAACCAGCAGTTGGTGGGCAACTTCAGTCTGTCAGTAGTCTGAGGTTATTGTTCCCTTATAAAAAATGACATGCCCAATTCTCAGACCATTATTTACTGATATGTGAACACAGAATTAAAACCTGAACTAAGTATATCCATTACCTAAAGATGGTTTATATCAAAAGCTTTGATTCCAACATCTCTATATTCAAGTGAATACATAATGTTTTTTCTTAGTGTGTAATGGATGTAGGAGAATCACAGTCAGAAACTCTCTTGGAAGTAAGTAACCTGAAGAAAAATCTTGGAAAGCTGGGAAATCCATCAGCTTTGTGGTTACTGATCCCGTAAAAATAATTCTGATTTCAGCCATATCTCAGCATGTTCAGAGATAACTTCCTTCACATTTATGTGTAATAGTAAGATTTAAAAATTCAGACTATTTCGGAAAGATTCTCAGTGTAGGAATGCATTTGCCTGTAGAGTACCAATAAATTATTGTATTTTCTAGGGAGTGGCTGTACCTGTTGTCCCACGAAATGTTGAATCCATACTATGGGCTCTTCCAGTATTCCCGAGATGATATCTACACCCTGCAGATCAACCCTGACTCCGCCGTCAACCCGGTAGGGCTGGTGCCGTGTGCTGTAAATTGGTGTTTTCTGACCAGAAATCAAACACACACCTGCAGAGGGTTCAGTGCTTAGGAGCCAGATTCTTACAGTTGGTACTGCTGGCCACTGAATTTGTACAATTATATGATAGTTTCTTTTTTGTTCTTTAATCAAAGAAACTTCTCAAATGTGTTCTTAATTTTCTGTCAGATGTTGATTTATGTTTCCTTTGGGAGGAATTTGGTTTATTTTGATTGTTACTTGTAAGACTCCTGGACTGGAAGCAAACTGCTCAGTGTGCCGGGTATGAAAACCAAACAAAACGTCTGCACAGGGTTTGGGCTTGGGGTTTTCTTCTCTTCTGTGTGTTGAAATTTTGTCTCATGCTCAGCAGTGGGGGTCTTACTTAGCTCAATGGCCTCGTCTCTGCTGTCTGTTCCAGGAACACTTGTCCTATTTCCACTTTGTGGGCCGGATCATGGGGATGGCTGTGTTCCACGGGCACTACATTGACGGGGGCTTCACGTTGCCTTTCTACAAGCAGTTGCTTGGGAAGCCAATTACTTTGGATGACATGGAGTTGGTTGACCCTGATCTCCATAACAGCTTAGTCTGGATACTGTACGTACTCTGTAGGGTGCCTCAGGATGTTGGAATGCTGTCCCTGTTATGTGGTAATGGTCCTAAATCCTGGAAATAAGGTGTATTTTGATCTCCTGCTCAGGCAGATTCAATAAATATCTTTCTTTCACAATTCAGCTTCTTTAAGGCTAAAAATCCTCAAGCTACTCAAATTTTGGGGGGACATGTGTGAAGTTAATATTAATTGATTCGTTTTACCCATTATTAACAGTAACATTGTTCAAATGTAACATTGGAAGTTTGATAAAGGTTTTAAAATGTAACAGAGTAGAACTGTATGTTCACCTTCGGCTTCCAGCAGGACTTTGAAATGCCATTGCAAAATGAAATTGTGCTTCTGTCAGATAGAACATGGCTGTAATATATTTGCAGAATATGTTTTCCCTCAGTCATTTGCTGCTTTCTTTGCAGTGAGAATGACATCACCGGGGTCCTGGACCACACGTTCTGTGTGGAACACAACGCCTACGGGGAGATCATTCAGCACGAGCTGAAACCCAATGGCAAAAGCATCCCCGTGACAGAGGAGAACAAAAAGGAGTATGTCAGGTACATCACAGCTTTCTCCAGGCTTTTGTTTCTATTTCCGAAGGTGGGGAGGAACCGTTACTTTTTGAGGAGAAACCGTTACTTGTTGAAGTAATTGTCAGGGTCGTTCTGTTGGGTTTTGCTGTGGGGTTGTGCAGTGCTGCTGGTGTAATCCTGTCAGCGGGGCCGTGTTTTGGGGCTGGATAAATTGCAGGTTTATTGAATTTGAATACATCCTCCACAAACCCAATTTGCACTTGCTCGCAGACTTTATGTGAACTGGCGGTTTTTACGAGGAATCGAAGCTCAGTTCCTGGCGCTCCAGAAGGGATTTAATGAAGTAATCCCACAACATCTGCTGAAGACATTTGATGAGAAGGAGTTAGAGGTCAGTGCACCAGTGTTGTGTTGTGTCGTCAAGTGTAACGAGGCTCTCGGAGCCTCAGGAACGCGGGGCTGTGTCCCAGCACTCCCGGTGTGCTCCGGCCTGGGGCAGGGGCAGGGCAAGGGCTGAGCAGCTCAGGGGAGCAGCGAGGCTCCGTGTGCCTCCCGTGAGAGCTGTGGGAGTGTTCCTGGAAGTGACAGCTCACAGCAACTGCACAAGTGGCCGGAGCCCCTCCCCTGTAGCTGAAACCCCTCTGAGGACCTGCAGCGACATCGGGCTGTGTCACTGCCCCAGCAGAGTCCTGGTGCAGAGCTCTCACGGGGCACTTCCCTCATTTGAAATGAGTGCTGCCAGGAGAGCAGTCTGTCACTCCCTCCCAGCCCTTGGTGCACTGCCCTGACTGGTGTCAGGCACCTGGGGTTTGGCAGAGCTCAGTTTTGCCAGACTCCGTTGGCCCTGTAAATCCAGCAGAAGGAAAGGTGCTGTCACAAACAAGCGTGCTACACAATGTCAGGATCAGCATCCAAACAATATCCTCTGAAGGCAAGTCCGTAGATCCCAAGCTTGCTTTAACCTGAAATGTGATTGCAGTCTGTGGAGCTGAGGGGTTTGCCATGAAAAATGGCCACAGGTAAATTATTCACGTGTGCTTCTGATCTCTGGGCTGGAACGTCGCTGATTGCTCCTCCTTCATCCCAAATATTCTCACTCCCAGCAGGGAGCCAGCCGTGCTGCTACCCAGAATCATTTTGCAGCTGTAGAATAAGAAAGGGGAAGGTCCAGTGTTCCTAGTCAGGAAAATGTCTTCACAATTGTGATCACATCCCTGCTGAGCTTAACCCAGTCCATTGTGGATCTCCCCTTCAGGAGCACTGAAAGCTCAGTGTCAGGAAAGGCTGCTCTGTCTTTCGTGTGTGGGATCACAGGAACAAATTCCTTTTGAGGGTCCAGAGTTGGACTGCACCCTGGGCTATGCTCCTGAAAAAAATACTGAGGTCAAATGGGAATTATTCCTGTACTGTCATACACTGGTAGAATCTGTCCTTCTGTTTAACTGACAGGTCAAGGCCTTTTTGTCTAAGCTTGGAATGGTTGTTTGGGTTCTTTCTAATTTGAATTGAGACTATTTGAAAAACTGTGTGTGTACAGAGGTAAAGCTAAAAAAACAAGAAAGATATATTTCTGCATTGCTTTAGATGAGGGAAAAGTTATAATTTGCCTTTGGTATAAAATCTGTCCATTTTTTGTAACCATTTCTTCATAATTTGTCTGGTTCCAAACCCATTTTTATAGTGATCGGTGATGAACTATTATAATAAATCTATTTTAAATTTACAGCTCATCATTTGTGGACTGGGAAAAATTGATGTTAACGACTGGAAGGCAAACACCAGGTTAAAACACTGTACCCCGGACAGCAACATCGTGAAATGGTTCTGGAAAGCTGTGGAGCTCTTTGACGAGGAGAGGAGGGCGCGGCTGCTGCAGTTCGTGACCGGCTCCTCCCGGGTGCCTCTGCAGGGCTTCAAGGCGCTGCAAGGTAACGCCCGCGGGTGCCTGTGCTGGGAGCACGGGGATCAGCTGGAAAAGAGGCTGCGTGCTGCAGTGTGACTTCTAAAGAGCGATTTTAATGGTTGATTACAGTCACGAGTAGTTCTTTTGTGTGTGTGTTTGTCTGGTACCCTCTTATTCAGGTGCAGATGGATCTTTTGTTTCAGTTCTGCACTTCCTTCTCTGGCAGGAGGTTCCGATCAGCTCAGATCTTAGAGGGGGGCTTCTTCTAGAAGCCAGGGCTTTAATTCCTAACTTTTACAAGCCCTCATCAGTTTCACAGCTCTGGGGGTTCTTTTGGACTGAAATGCACCGACACAGCTCAAGCTCAGACTCTTATTTAACAGCAGAGTCCCCATGAGAAACACTGACCCTGTGAAATGTATTTTTAATGTCTGCTCAGACCAGGATTCCAGTTTTGCTCGGGTTGGGACATTTGTAACCTCTTCTGTCCTTTGTGGCATCTTCATTGCACACCAAGTCTAAAGGATGGCTGTGCTGCAGTCTTTTTTCTTCAGCAGAGACATTAAGGGGATTTCTAGTAGTCAGATCAATAAAATTATAAGGAATTGGCATTGTGACTCTATGGGATTTCAGTGGAATTGGCCACTACTCAAGACCTGTTATAAAACAGGGACGGGTACAGCTGTGTAAGTTTTGTTGTGTAGGAGGGGTGAGAGAAGTTAAATTAAAAACTGTTAGAATTATGCAGTACACTGTGTGAAAAAGGTGATTTATTGTTCCTTATCAGTGCTTTTTTCCTTACCTTTCCATGGTTTAAATAACTGCAGGGCTGTCTGTGTGGGCAAGGAGGAGTCTGTCCCACAGCCACTGGGACTTTGGAATTTTTTCCTGCCTGCTTATTGATTTCACCTTTCTTTGTGCAGAGCTTCTCTTTGTATTTTAGTTGCTCTCTTGTTGTTGCAGTGCAACAAAGACATTTCATGTTATTCCACACAGTAGTAGAGATCTCCTCTGGATTTTCAGGTGCTGCAGGCCCACGACTCTTCACAATACACCAGATTGATGCCAGCACTAATAACTTGCCGAAAGCTCATACCTGGTAAGACTTTTTCAGTTCTCTGTTGTGATCTGTAGCTTAAGACCAATCTGCTGTCAGAGTATTTGGAGCAGTCTTGCTTCTTTTGTCTTTTATGACATAATCAAAGCTGTCCCTCAGGGAGCAGCAGAGGTGTGAAAACTGGAGATGGCTTTTGTTTAATAGAGCTGTGAGGCCTCGCTGAGCCTTGCTGGCACCATTTGCAGCTCCAGAGGTGGCCAGAGCTGGCAGTGATGGCTGGGGAGCTGAAACCTCTCTGCTTCCCCCCCAGCTTCAACAGGATCGACATTCCCGCGTACGAGAGCTATGAGAAGCTCTACGAGAAGCTGCTCACGGCCATCGAGGAGACCTGTGGCTTTGCTGTGGAATGACCCTCCCAGCCTCTCCCAGACTCTATTTATACTCCTGTCAGCCAGAAAGCCCTTCCTTCCCTCAGCCAAGACTCAAGAAATGCTTGAAATACAGGAAACTTTCCCTTTTCTACACTAGGACACTGGGAGGGAAAGGACAACTTTTGGATTTTTTTTTTTTTAATTTTTTTAATTTTTTATTTCAAGAAAATAGGTTCTGTGGTTCCTGCCATAGGATCATTCAGCTGCTATTAAAAACTAATATCTTGAACATACAGAATGCTGACTTTTCCTACATTTCAACAGTTAAGCAGTATTCTATACTTAAAGACTACTACTATTTTTGTAAGAGGTAATCTATTATATTTGCCTACCTGATTTCTATTCTCAGATACCAAGACACAACTTCAGCAGTCGGTACAAGTCACGTTTCAGCCTGTTTTAAATGTATGATACTGAACAGCATCTATACCTGCTATTTTTGGAAAAAAATTATTTTGGATTATTCTAACTTTGCATAAAATTGGCTGAAAGAATCATTAATCTTTTTAATGAAAGCCACTTACATGTTAACTGCATTTTCTTATAGTAAACCATTATATTCTGCAATGTAAATTCCAGGTAAATGTTGCCACAGGGGCTTTTTTTTATATTTTTCAAGCAGGAATTCTGAATATGACGTTTTGGGGTCCTATTTATATCACTTGTCAGATTCCTCCAGCAGAATTTCTAGTGAGTGACACAGACTGTATTTGGTGCAGTCCTTGTGTTTACACGTGGAGTAACCTTTTCTTAATGAACAGTAGATGTTTTGATTTTTTTTTTTTAAACAGCATTTTTCTAACAAGTCTGTCAAGAGTATTTTTTGTTGCTTTTGACCTTAAATTGAAACACTGCATTTTTCAGCTGTTGAAGCACTGATGGGCTCTGCCAGCAGAAGCCTGTCAGCAGTTTGTTCCAGAACCCATCCTGTCCAGTCAACCAAAGTTTGTTTGAACACAGCCAAATCATATTCTGTATTTGTTGATGCTAAAGATTTATCAGGTAAAACATGTTGTAATCTTTGTCCAGCTGCTCATGACACGTGGGTTTAAGTTACAACTAAGGAAAAATGGTGTATTGACTGAAATATGTGTAATGTGCTTTGGAAATGAGGTTGTAAGAGCACATAATTTATTGATTGTAGGGATGGAAGTAAGTATATATATGATTTATAACATGGGTTGATCTCTTCAATGGGGAATAAAATGCACTACCAGTAGAGGGAACTGAACTTTGACATTAGTTTGGAAATTCTCAGTTGAGATCTGTCTGATCTGCTCGTGGTGTGTGGATAAATCAGGCTGCTTCAGAGACGGTACCATTCTCCTCTCAGCCATGAGAATATTTGGAATAAGTAGCAGGTTTTTTCCAATCAGTGTTGTGTTTTTGTAACTTAGGTTACAATTAATCATCAATTCTGCACTATTTTTTCACTGCCAGTGAGAAGAAAGTCAAAGGTATTGAAAATGCTAAAGGGATGGGATGTAACCAGCTGTTCCATGCTTGCAGTGTAAGTCACAGTGAACCAGCTCATTTTCTGTCTGTTCTGTGGACCTTGAACTAAATTTTGCACTGCCAAGTCTGACTGCCACAGTGAGTGAACTACTACTGGATGTTGTGTGTTAGCATAGTGGGCAAGGGACTACTTTTATAGAATTGTGGTAAGAATCTGGTGAGCCAAACCCACATGTTGGTTTGATTATTATTTTTGTACAGCTGTTGCTGGCAGGTTTGTTCCAAGGCACTTGCTTCCCTTTCTGGGCTGGCTGCAGGATGAGGCTACTTAGGGATGTAAACAGAAAGCCAAGAGACTTGCTGTGACAGCCAGGTTTGAAATAGATCAGAGCCTTTTCTTTTCATTTCAAGGGACTCTATCACTCCTGTTGAAGGGCTGGTACTTTTGCATCCACGTTGGGCTCCCCAGCTCCGGGCTTTCAGGTAACTCTGTTGCCAGAGAAGCCGCCCCTGTGCCTGGGGGAGCACAGCAGGTTCTTGCCCCACGTGTTTGTCGCTCCAAGTGCTGCCCGTGGCTGGGACCAGAGCTCCAGACCCGCCCAAAGCCTCTGCTCAGCCCCTGCCAGGTCTGAGGGGTGTGAGTGACCACGGCAGGGATTTGACAGGCAGGTTCTTGTGACTGTTCACAGGACAGACCCCAGTGTCATAGAACTGATAGAAGTGATTTTTTTTTCCCCCCTTGCTCAGGCTGTGGCCGCAGCCCCCCTGGTCATGGAACATGGCAAATACAAAATCTGGCTGGTGGATTTACTGAATGCATAGTTATGGTCCCCTTGCTGTCATAAAAGCATCTTTGGGGAGGGAGGAGATGAGCTCTGCAGAACAGAGACCCGAGATCAGCTGATAATTACATTCATTTTCACAGCAGCCTTAGCAGTACATCTGTTTTTCTACCAAACATTTTGGTATGGCGTTGAGAATTTTTTTTAACTGCCACAGATATTGTAAATTTAATATATTATAGGCAAAACTAGACAAATCTGCATTGAACTTTCCATAGCTGACAGATGAGGATGAATATACCAAGTATTTTGAGTGCCTTTCTACCTTCATAAAGACTGAGAGCTTTAACTAAAGCACCTCATCACCCAGTCAGATGTTTATCTGAAAGTGGTAAAGGGTTGATTCCTTTCCAAAATTTTGTTTCAAGAACATGTCAGCTACTTTCCCCTCAAAAAGGTGCTAAGCCTAATATTGCATTTTAACCTTGGACTTTCACCCCATGATTAATGTGAATATTTATTTCAATGTGTCCCTCTTACTGGGTTTTACTTTATCCAGTCTTTAGTTGTTTTAGAGAGATGTCACATCATGGTTTTATGCTGTTGCTTTTCATTATGAATGTTTAATTATGAACAGTGACTTTTGTAGATTTCAAATATACAGTTCACAGTTGAGTTTCAGAGGATTTAATTTCTCGGTGTAAAGAGTTTTGTAATGGTGCTTTGTACAGTATGTATTCTAATTTCTTTTTTTTTTTGCACATAGTTTCAGTTTCCCTAAACTGATTTATTTGTACCAAATTTTTGTGTTGTACTAAAGTCCAGAGCACACAAGCTGTTTTGAAATTCCTGTTCTACAACACTACATCTGTACTGAGCTCCTGGTGCGTTTAAACGGCTGCATTGATGGAAGTTCAAGCTTTGCTCCTCTGTCCCAGCACCATCCTCCAGCTCGATGTAGCATCTTTTTAAACAGCACCACGCAGTTAACAGGTGCCATTTGTTGTACTTTACACTATGTAGTAAGTTCCTGGCTCTACACATCCTCAGAGCTTTGTCTGTAGTTGTAATTAGTTTATACAAGTGTAATTACTCCTCCACAAACTGACAGTTCTTAGTTTATCATTTCCATTGTATTTATTACAGAGTGTTTTAGCGTTGGTATCATTGTATTTTCACCCAGCTGTTACATGAGCTTTAACAAAAAAAAAAAAATCTGTATAAAATGGTTTTTAAGTACTTAATGTATGTACCCATGCAGAAGTTGAGCAATAAATTGTATGCTGTTTGCACTGTCACAGCATCAATGATTTTAAAAGGTTTAAGTTTTTCTTAATTAAATCTTTAAAATGTAACAATGTCTTTTTTAAGTAACTCGACTTTGCTTCAGGAGAAAATACTTAAAACTTGGTGACTTCCTACGTGCTGTTACCTCCAGGGAGGAGTGTGCTGAATGTTCTAGTCCAACCCAGCAGGTCCTGCTTCTGGCTCTCAGGTACTGGCATGTCCTGGCAACGACTTTACCTCAGCATTGGTGAACAGATGTCTCCTCTCAAACCTCAGCAAAGCTACACCATCTTCCTTGAGGGAAATAAAGGCAACTTTGGTACAGACTTGCTAAATTGCATCAACTCAGCTGATAAATACTGTCCCTTGAAGGCTTCAAGTTAGCCAGGCTTACAGCAACTCCCTGAAAAGGTTTATACAAGTCAGGGTTTGTGGTTCTGGTTTTGTGGAGAGGGTTTGGTGTGTGTTTTTTGGGTCTGTGTTTTTGCAATGAGGTATCATGCTGTAACAGCTGGCTGGTGTGTTTAATCTGTAAAAGAAGCTCCTTCAGCTGTTGGGGGCTTTCGTTCCTGTTCACTTCTTTTTTCAGTGCATGAGTGTGAGTTCTCTGGGTGTTGTTCCATCAGACACCCCCTCATGGCAACCTTTAAATATTGTATGTACAGTGCAATTAAATCCACTCTCAAGTTCTCACAAATTTTAAGCAAGAACTCTTCTACTAGCGAGGTAAACTAATTTAGAGTTGCCCTTTTGTCAGGCAGAGGAGACTGTATCAGTCATGGACTTCATTAATAGCAGCTTGGTTTTATGTAATTGTTCTCATTTAAGTCCTCATCCCTCTGTGTTGGCACCTCCACAGTGCTGGCTGGTGCAGCCTGGCTTTCCTGCTGGGCACTGGGCTGTTTATAGCACTGCAAGATGCTACAGTAGGGGCAGTGCCTGCTGGCAGCTCCTGCTCTGCCTGGAAGCAGCCCTTACAACCTGAAGTAAGGTAAAAGCTGACTGGTGAAATATTTAATCATTCCTTCATTCTGGTTCTGTCAGGGGGAAGATGGAGTAATCAGGCTGCACCTGTGAGCGTGGCCCTGAGGCAGGTTAGGAATGCTGTCCACAGCTCCTTCCCAGGCTTGACCTGTTGGAGAAGCTCGTCAGGTACAGCTTTAGAAGAATCTTCATTGTTTTCTATTTCAAATTACTTTTCCCAATGCATTTGTAGCATAGAAGGAGTATTTTATATGCCTTTATATTTTATCAAGCCAGCAACACCAACACTGCAAACACAACTGAACTGAAGGAGTGGGAGTAGTCTTCCCTTGCTTAATGTATTTAAATTCGCAGTTATTTATGTCAAGTTTATTGCAGGCATTCTCTAACTTGGCCTTTCACAGGGAACCTGAGCCTCTGATGTTCTTTTAAAGAGCTCCTTGTGCTTTGTGAGCTTTCCAACCCATGATTTCTGGCTAATGGTGTTACATTGGCTTAGCAACGCCAGCACAGATGCAGAGGAGCCTCAGCATCCAACTGTTCCACCAGGACAACTTCATCCCAGCTTCCTCTGGGTTAGAGCCCAACATTATCCCAGCCTTGCTAGGAAGGTAAAAAGTAGTTCAGAAACTTTATTGGTAATCGTGAAAGTGCTGTGGAGATCCCAGACCCCAGCAGCTACATCCCTGACAGGTCAAAATGACAGAACAGATAATTTAGACAGAAAAACAGCCTCACATCATCTTCCCATTACAGCAGCTCTCAAAGGCTGATCATCTTAGCCAGGGAGGACTGCAGTGACATTTACCCAAGTCTTAGAAGAAATGGCTTTGGCTGTACTGGAAAGAAGCCATCTGAAGTCTGGATCTCAGTCTGTCTGCTTCTAGTTCTTGAAAAAAGGTGTCATCATCACTGTGCATGATTGCTGCTTGCAGTTGCTGTATTTCCTTTTCCATCTTTGATCTCAGTTCTTTTTTTGTTTTCTGTAGCATCTAAAGAAAATACTGACATTAGCCACAGCATGTAAAAAGAAGAGGCAGTTGGACAAAATTAAGAGTACTTACTTGTGCTTGTGCTTTCTCTCTTGTTTGGATTTCTTGGAATTCTTGAGCTATAGCTTCTGCTAGCATGGAAAACTAAACATAACACGTGTATGAGTTTAACTAATTAAAGAAAGACTTCTAAGTGGAAAAATAGGATCTGCCTGATCCACATGAAGCTTTACCTGATCTTTATAGTAGTTCTCCAGAGACTCCAGCTCAATCTGGTGCTCTCTCCGTTGCTCATCACGCTTCTCCTGAGCATAAACTCTCAGGTCCCTCAGTCTTTGCTTCTGAATTTCTAAGCCTTCTTCAAATAAGTTTTTAAATATCTGCCAGCGATTAAAAAAAGCAAACCTGAAACTTTCCCAGGAACTTGTAAGTATACATTTCCATTTCTCAGCTGCTTTATCTCCTGCTGGAATGGTGTTTACATGAGGATAGGCCATAAGCCTGTGAAAAAGCACAATTATGTACCTCGAAATGGTGGTGCAGATACAGCTGAGCTGGATTTGTATTACTCATTTAACTGAAATTTTGATAAAATAATTTTTCATGTCAGTTTAGTCAGATGACCCAACTGTGCAAGCCAGGGCCTTTGAACATGCACTGTGATTTACAACCCACCCTGTACTCTGCAGTCTGACTTCAGGACCTTCATCCAGGTTTCCAGCAGCAGGAAATCCAGCCTGGACTCAGGCTTTCCATTCCTCCACAGAAACACTTACCAGCTGTAGCTCACAGCTTGAGGCAAACAGTTCTCAAATCACTAACAGTGGATTATGCAGTAAACTTCTTTATTTTGAAAGGTGGCAGTTTTGTGTCTGCTCTTGCAGAGTGTAGTAACTGTCCTTGCTTTCCCTCACTCTGATGTCCAGCCCTAATTAGATCTTATCTGTCACAAAGTCCACTTTGTTTAACAAAGACAACAGATAACAAAGGTGCCTGTTTGATCAGTTCCCTTCACTGAAGATTTAGATTGCTTTCTTTGGATGGTGACTGTAGGAACAACTTCTTAATCCTACTGTTTCTCAAAACTCATTTCCCCAATTTCTCACGTTACCAGCCCTGTTTTTCCACACTAATACTTCACCCTTTCTCTCCTCTTAGCCCCATAAATCATCCTTTCTTGTTTCACAGTGGTTTGCCCTGCACTAGATCCATGTTTCCAGAGAAGGAACCGTTTCATCTGTGGCCTTGACTGATCAACCACTTCACCCTGGCTCTGTGCTCTGGTCACTGCACTTGCAGCATTGAACTACCAGACCTCAGCAGTGGGGTCCTGACAGGAAAGAATTCCACCCTTGCAGAGCAAGACCCTCGTCCTCACCTTCTCCTCCCGTGTCCTCGCCCGCATCAGCTTGGCGCGGAGCTGGACCCTGTAATCCTCGTAGTACTTCCTGGCCCGGGCCACCTGCTGCCGCTTCTCCGTCACCTTGTTCTGAGCCCACTTCTGGCGGTAGATGCGCTGCTTGATTTCTTGCTAAAGGGAGAGCAGCAGCTGTCAGCCCACCAAACTGCCAGCAGGTACTCCTGCAGGCAAAGCTTCGTTAATCATTGCTAATTAGGGTCCTTAGCTGAGGACCTTCTCCACACCCCGGTTTTACACTGCAGTTATGGTTCAAAGCTTTAGTCACCGCCGATGTAGCAAAGTCGTGTCACTGTAGAACTGGGGAGTCAGCAGTGTCACAGGAGCTGCAACACAACCTCAAGTTTCTCCTCCTTGCATGTTTGTAGAATTCATTTTAGCTTTTAAAGCAACAATGCAGTGTAATAATAATATTCCATTCCCATGACCCCAGTAGCTGCACAACAAACAGATTATGTGGCATTTTGAGACTACAGCTACTCAAAAAGCTTAAAGTTGTCATAAGACAAAAAGCCACTTTCATGATCTGGGAATATGCATTCTAGATAGCTCCATGTGAAATCTCTGCATTACGTAACAAATAGTCTTCAAAGAACATACCAGTCTCTTGCTGTGATCTTGATCTCTCTTAATAATTGCAGCAAGCAGCTCGTGTTTCTTCAAGGCTTGTTCAACCTGGAGGTTTAAAAAAAAGGCTAATTACTTGCATCATGCTGCAGGACAAGCTGTCCTATGTAGCAGGTTTAAATACTGCCTCTCTGCTGTGTTTTGGGGGTTTGGGTTGAGAGTTGCCTTGCAAAAGTTGATTAACTTATACATCTCATAACTCACTTTAAACTAAAAGACTGTTCAGAACTAGCAGTGGAAACTACAAAATGCTTTTAAAAAAGCAATAGCAACCCTAGGCAGTACTTGAGAAACCAGAATAAAAGAAGGACCATAATATTCAAGTGGCTGATGAAAAGCTGAACCTACGTCTGTAAATCTGTACATCCTATTTAACCAAGCTCCCAGAACATCCTTTCACGCTGTGCTGCGGGTGTGCAGGTGCCCTGCCTGTGCTGCTGATGTGGTGTCAGGGTACCTCTGCTGACACTCAGCAGGTGAGAATGAGAACACTCACTTCATTCTGGAGTTTCGGCCTAGGCCTGCCAGCAGGTGCCTTGAGGTGCACAGTGTGTGCAAGCTGCCGCTGCCACATTTTGTTCAGAGCACGGGGGGAAATGTGCAGGTGGGGAAACTCCTCCAGGAGCTGCAAGAGGAGGTCGTTGTCTCTTATTGTCACTGGAAGATAAAGACAGAGGTAAGCAATAAATTCCTGGAGAATCATTTAGTTGTAAATTCATCCAGACAGCGTCAGCCTAAGTCCAGAAATATTTTACATTGAACACTGTATAAAATGACCGTGCTGCTGTTACCATGTCAAGCTAAGCCCAGCAGGACATAACATCATCCTGCCAGTACAGCAGCAGAGAAAACAATCCCAATCTTTTGTTTTCTCTGAAGAATTGCTTTTATAGCTCAGGTGTCATCTCCCTACCACCACCACATCCAACTAAGACAGGTATCCCCTTCTTTCTTCATGTGGTTCTGACCATCTCTAATCAGTGACTGCTTTCTCTCTCTGGTTGCAGCAACTTAAAATAAAGCCAGCACAGCAGTGGCAATGACAGATCCAGGTCAAGTAAACAGGTGCAAAATAAACTGGTTTGCAACCAGCTCATTCCCATTACATCTTTGATCTTTCTGGCAGGAAAAGATGATCAGCAGATGAAACAAAAGGGTATTTATCAAGTGTATGGCCTTCAAAAACTGGAAAAAAAATAAGGCGGTGTATCTGAGCAACATCCAGGTACGCAGGGGATTATCTGCTGATCTTATCCATAGACATGCACAGTGCTGGTTACCAAAACTGGGCCTAGGATTTGCAGCTTGGCTTTCTTGGAGCATCACTTGCTCAGCAGAACCAGGGGCAGCATTTACACCACAGTGGCAGGGTCCTGACAGATCCTGCTCTGTTACCTGTACGTGGCTCAGCTCAAGCCACAGGCCCAATTTTAAATCTGATATATGCTCAGAAAAATAACAAAAGGAGAGCTCAGACTGTAGTGGAATAAGCACAGGAGTAGCAGCAATGGAAACAAGCCCTGAAAATAATCCAAGGGATTTTAAGGAAGTAGCAAGTGGGTCACAATTTGATTGTGCACTGCTGGTTTACATTTACTTAAAGCATTATCTTCCCTAACAAAAATCCAGACATATAGAGGTCAGAAGAAGGGAAAATGCTACAGCTGACTGGTATATGTTGGACTGGTGCCTTTATTCTTGGAGTTCAACACATGCTTTCAAAAGATGCCAGTTTTCCACCAAGTATAGTTTTGCAGTTCTTACTTGGAGCTGCTTGCTTTGGCTTCACGATCCCTCGTTTTGGAATCCACTGGCTGTATTTGGGATACTGAGGTGTGGTTTTTCTAGAATAAACTTTCTGAGACACTTTTGGAGGTTCTTGAAAGACGTTTTCTTTGAACTCTTGTTCCTTAGGAGCAGATGTAAAACAGATGGAGAACAGGTATGAGGAGGGAAACTCTGATAGAACACAGTTTGGCTATCAGAACTTAAATGTCTTTCAGACTTTAGAATGAGATCTTGGACATATTGCATTGGATTCTCCAGAAGGCCAGAATTTACAAAATGCAGGTCAGGGTTCAGATAAAGGTTAAATCTCATTATTGCATAACCTCAGCTCTTCTGCAGCACTTAATGTTAGTAAGTTACTACTTCAGTTGTACAGTGTTGTAACTATCACACTGGAAGTCAAGGAGGTTTTGTACCCAAAAGTGTCTGGACAGACTATCTAGACAAATTTAAAAGGAGAAAATCAACCAAACAAAACACAAGCAGCACTCCCCACAGTGCATCACCTACCGCTTCCTTGGCAGCTTCTCTGATCTTGGCAAGTCTGCGCTTCTCCCTCGCTTCATAAATTCTTAGCTCATTTTCATAAGCTTTGGTGACCAGCTAGAACACAAAAATAAAAGGACTTGTCAGAGGAAATAATCAGTCCATACAGCCACCTTGTTAACTTGTTTGCTGCATGGGTCAAAGTAGCTTCTTCCACTTTAAACTCTTTTTTGCAAAATTCGGCGTCTAAGTCTCTTCCTCAGCAGGCTACAGCTAAACCAGCACATGATTACTAAAGGAGACCAGATGCCCCCATTAAGTAAGAGTTCTGTTTTCATGGTTTTAGTATAACTGTTGGTAAGAATTACCACAAGGTCCAATCTAAAAATTACCTTTGCTTTTCTTGTTCTCTCATCCCTTTCTTTCTGCAGGTGGCTGCGTATTGTCTTTATCTGGCCTGTTTCACTGCCACGAAGTTTATGTTCCTGGTGCTGAGATGAGGGTGAGGCTGGAGAGAGGGATCGTGGCCTGCCTGGGTACCTTGCCTGTGATGTGTCTGTAGGGAAAGATCATTCATTGAGTATCTAATTTGAGACAGAAAAACCAGGGCAGTGTATTGTGACTAGGCTCCCATTCCAGAACCACAGTCCTGTCAGCTTGTATTCTGTCCCTCCCCCCAATTTCTATACAGCTGTGTTTGCCTTGGATTTTTTTGCAAAGTTTTACCACCGTTTTTTAAGTGTTAAACAGAAACTTGGTTGCAGTTCTGTTAGTGTAGCTCAGGTTTGGATCAAAGACAAAACAGAAGTGAACTAGCAATACAAAACTTAGTAACTAACTGTAATTCAGTGTAGCAGCTTTACATGAAAAGGTTTCTTTTATGTTCTTTTCCATCCCAATACTTAACTGGCACAAGGATTGTTACCTCTCTGAGCTGTCCTTCGGCCATAGTCCATGACACTGTCACTGTGCTGGGACAGGCTGTCCTCATCTGTCAGCTCCTCTTCTCTTTCATGCTCACCCAAAGCTCTCTTCAACATCTAAGAGATAGATTATTTTTTTTTTTGTGGGGGTCAGGTTCAATAGACAGTTCTAAAGTTTGAATGAACTAAAGCCAGGAGTTAGTTGCAGGTTTCATTTTCATCCATATTACATTGATATTCTTGTTCTCTCCACTGTCATTACTAAAGCTGCATTGCTCAACTCAACAAAGAAGAGATTGCACTTACTAAATCTAGTTCATTTAGCCTGCGAGACAGATTTTCTGATGCTTCATGAAACTCTTGCTCAGGCACCTTCTCCTTTGTTGTTCTGTGGGAAAGTGAATCTTCAGGTGAATCTGTGGTGGAATTTTTGTATTTGCTAAAGCAGAAAACAGTCAGATTTCATTTCTGTTCTAAAAACTTGGCGATGAGCATTATCTCACACAATTCCAGGTCACTTTTTGCCTAAGCACGTTTTTGTAGGATTAAGTAAAGCACAATGTGTAAATGCCTATAACCATATTTAACAAAATTAATACATGTCAGGAGAAACAGGAAATCTTTCTGTCAGAATTAATCTTTCACTGTCACACAGCCAAGGAAAGACAGACCTTATTTAAAACAGGAGGTGAGGGCTGGCTGGGCATGGAAATCAAAGTGCCAGTGTGGTTCAGTACCAAAAATCTGAACTTGCCTTGTTGTTCTAGGCCGGTACCGAGATTCAGGTCTTGGGGTTTGTGTTACTTGTTCAGCACGTAGTGAGAGCTTTTCCTCAAAAGAGGAGGCAGATATAGAAGACTCAGATACCAGAGGCACCTAGGAAAATGAGTAAATGAAGGTTTTATAGATCATGTGAGTCGAGATGCTGTGACAGAACCATCTCAAACCCTGTGAGTATAGGTATCTAAAAATAGTTATATTTCTAGGCTCCTGAATGCAGATAGTGTGCTTTAGAGAATTAATGTTTACAGAAATAGACTAGCAAAAATATGGAAGATCAGTTCACAGCTAAACCACTGAACCAGAACAGGGTCTAGGTTAAGGTACTGAGTATCTCCACATTCCACCTCGCCAGCCTGGGTCTGATGCCAGGCAGTGGAAATAAGCTGAACTTCCCTTAGTACAGACTGAGCTGCAGCTCACAGCGAGCCAAAAGAGAACACTCCTGTCCTTGTGCCATTTAGCTGCACTGGTTTAGTTCTGCCTGGCAACTTCTCTGTTCAAACTGGAGTAACTTGGGCTTGGCATGGACACACTGGGAAATGCACCAATGGAAAATGAGTTTCAGAGACAATGTAGAAGTAAAAACTGTTTAAACTACTGGAGGAAGTGAAGTCTGTGAGTACCTCTTGTGGTTGCAGAAGGCAAGACTGTGTTTCCAGAGAAAGAAACTTCCTTCACAGACACATTTCTATGGGCACACAATGGTAACTACTGATCCGTTTGTGGGTTTTGCATTATTCAGTTTTTGAAAAGCAAAGAGCAATGCAAGAAAATAAAATGAAAGAATATAATAAGCAGTTCAGGGATCTTTAAAAAGGAGTAAATCTAAGTTTTATTGGCCAAAAACCCCCCAAATTCTTACTAGTTTAGAATGCTGATACACTTCAGAGAAAGGACATGACTGTACTCCTGTGCTTTGTACATTTTTGATTAAAAAGCAAGATAACCAGTAACTGGTTGGTTGTGATAAACAGAACTCTGTGGGTGATGGCTCTGTACATTCTGGAGCAAACAACTTCAGGAAGAACTAAGAACTGACATGACTCACAGACTGCACATAATCACATTCTAACAACACTGCATCACTGATTGTATATTGGGGAAAGCAACTCCAAAGCAGGTTTGAAATAAGCTCAGAAGTGCCACAAGATAACAGACAAATTAAGCAGAAATCAAAAACTATTGATTGACATTCCAAAAATAAAGATGCAACGTGTACCTTTGTCACATTGTCCTTGGCATCATCTGATCCCAGCATTTCTCCCACTGCAGAAGCAGATGACAGGTGAGTGTGAGTTAATGGCACTGTGCCTACTACTGTGGGCAACAAGGGAAAAAAGATGTGAGCCAGGGCCTGTGGATCCAAATTATTCAGAGAAAAGAATGACAAAGCAACTGTGGTTACCCAGTTGTGACATTCATTTTGGTAATTTCTCCAGTCTTCCATGTTCAGTGTCATGGGAATGCTATGGAAACTAAAAAAGGTAAGCAGTGTTTCCAAGGCAACAGAGAAACTGAGTACTGAAAAAAAATAGCTTCTAAACCTTTTCTACAATAGCAGTTAATGGTTTCTCCTTAGAATTGAAAGTGGCTTGTTTGGTCCATATTTTTCTGCTCAGAATAAGCTCAGCCATGGGACTTATCTGCTGGAAGAGATTTCTGTAGTATAGGCCCATCTTAATGGGATTAACTAAGAAAGGAGTTGAACTGGGGACATGGATTACTTTTTTCCAGTACAGGGAACAGATTAAAAGTAACCTATTTTTGTTTCTCTGTAAAGCAGAGATAGAAACATGAACTTGTGGCTGAATTTTAAAAAATGTGCTACTAGATTCAAAGCAATGTTTCTTGTGGTGCCAGTAAAAAGAAATGCAACATTATAACACATAAGAGTTACCCTATAGGATGCAAAATTTTGTCTCACCAGGGATCTTTCTTGATGTAGGAAGGCTATCAGAGACATCATCAAATTTTTGGGTAAGTGACTTTTCAATCTGAAATAAAAAGCAAGATGTTTTCTATAAAGTCACAGGAGAGTGCTGACAGGAAGGCCATACATTAGGTTTGTCTGCAAATGGAAATCAGTGCTGATTTTATAGATAGATAAAAATCACTATAATTATTTTGTTTACTATACTGTAAACTGTGCAGTTGCATTGACTGTGGAGATGTGTATGTATATATGTATAAAATAAACACAGTCCTCAAACTAAATTCCTCTCTGAACACTTAGTGAAGAACCAATCCACAATCCAAAATTCCTGGAACCGAGATAAACTCTGACACATTCAGAAGTGTTCTTCAGGGACCAGCTACTCCCATTCTGCAAGTAAACTAGGAGGTTTGCAAATGAAAGCAGTATTGGTTACTAAAGGAAAACGAAATAATCAAAGGGTAGGTTTTTCCTTACAGTAGGAACGTTCAGTGCTTGGCTGCAAGCCAGAGCTGCTGCCTGTCTGTCTGAGCTGTGGTGATCTCTCCATCCCGGATCCGAGGGCTGGAACGGGGGCAGCAGGGGAATTGCCTGCTGGATAGGCTCCCCCAGTCTTGTAGCACTGGCACTCAGACTCCCCGTGTGAGGTTCAGCAGCATGAACAGACTCCATCCATCCTGAGCAGGCAAATACAAAGAGCTTGAAGTGTTATCTGGGAAAGCAGAGCGTGTTTGGTGCACTGTGTGTACATAAGAAAGGGAGTGTCCCAATATCTAATGTGAGCTGCCACCTCTGTTGCATTGCACAGGACAGTGCTGTAACATTTTTATGCCTTGAGAACATGATTTTGGATGTGAGGATCTTCCACAAGGCCTTTTCAGTGTTTTGAACCACAAAAGAAAAGAATACAAACCACAATTAAAAACAGCCTAGCTGAAGCCAAATCCTAGCTAAGCAGAAATAGCCCAGATAATGAAAGTTTGCCTACTCTGAGAGACTAAAATATCACATTTCTGAAAAGAATTTATTTAAAAACATGACTGAAGTGTTTCCATTCATGACTAAAGCTCTCCTCCACAGCACCCTAGTTCCCTACACCCCTAAGCCAAAATCAGGTGGATGAGCTGTCAGAAGAATCAATACTTACCATCTTCCTTTTCCTTTACAATCCCCCTTTCACCTTCTGAGAACTGTCTAGGCAATGCTGCAAGAGCCTCTGAGCTTTCAGATTCTTCTACCCCTGTGTCCTTTTCTGCTAGACACAGTATAGGCATCTGAAATTCTAGAAGAGGATGTTTAAAAAGATTAAATTAAGATCTATAAAGCATCTTGCTGTGAACTGTCAAGATGGACAGTTCTAATGTCTGCTAATTGCTTGGTGCCAGCAATCCATATTATGCTCGAAATAGGTCTGTTAAATTCTTATTCGTAATTTCAGTCAATGAAATGTTCATAATTCATAATATTCCTTTATGCCTCTACTTGAGATGAATCATCAATAAGAACAGGAAGAATTGGAATATTCTTATAGAAAAATAGGAAATAAGCATGAGCTCCATGTAAGTCATCTGCACATTATTCGTTTCAGAGCCATCCATGAAGTTTTGAAGGGGCACACACTCCTAACAAGTCTTTAAGAATGAACTTACTAATCTTTTTACAGTCTTAAATAATACATCTTACACTGCAACAAATGAAGTAAAGTCTTCAGAATTCTCCTATTCTATTGAACAAGATAAAATGCCTTTGTAGGAGAACTGAATTAGAACTCAAACAACAAACCTTTATCCAAATAAGGTAATGCAAGAGTCATGAAAAATAATGCCTGGAATATTTATTTCCAGAAATTTTAACCTCAGCAAGATGTATTTTCTTATTGTGGGTTGTTTGGGGTTTTTTTTAATAAAGATTTAAAACAATATTTGTCTGAAAGAAGTAACTTTTAAAAAGGAAACAAAAAAAAAAGCCTAGAAGTGTTACAGAAAAGTCTTGAAATTTTTTTTCACCCAAACTCACCTTCCCCTCTCTTGGAAAATGAATGAGCAGTATCTCCAAGTTTAATTAATTCACTGGTGGATTCTGAGCCATCTGTATCACAAGTTAGAATAAAATATTCTGACTGGGACCTAAGGGGAACATAAAGCCATCACATATTTCCTCTCTCAGCCTCTCCCGTTCAGCCCACGAGATGGAGCTGCCGAGGAGCCGTGCAGGACACGGCCCTGCTGCCACAGAGCAAACCAGAGCAGGACTCACAACCACAAACTGAACTCAGCTTAACAAATCAATCTTTAAAATACAGTCTTTAAAACTGATCAAAGTTTTCAAGTTGTTTCATTCCGCATAAAAAGCAAACTTAAGGGAAACAAAATCAGCAGCTCTTCAAGGGCAAAAGAAGTCCCAGATGTAATTTTAGCCTGACCGTAGAAGTCACCTCACATTCTTTTTGGCATATGTAATCAGTAGGCGTCTACACTATAAAAACCCTACAGTCAATCACTATGTGAAAGCAAATATCCAGAATTGTTCTTACCTTTCAGCTGATGAGAGTAGCGTATGTTGTGTAAGTTGATCAGCAGTGCCTTCCAGCTGCTCTTGAGATGCAATTTGAATTTCATCACTGCACAGCACATTTATCTCAGCTGTTAATAACCAAGAGGTAATCATTTTCAAGAAAACTACTTCTGCCCATAAACTAACAAGTATTAGTTCCAATCTCATCAAAACAGTTTATGTGTAATATCAACACTGCAGTGTTTTATCTAAAATGATGACACATAATGTTCCCCATGGAGGGAGGGTAGGGGAGGTGGGACACCTTTTATGGTAAGTTTTGAAAAATTATACTACTACCATATATCCCCTTGTTCCAGTTATTAATAAACCTTTCTTCTTCCTCAAAAGAATTAAATTGTGCACTTACAGCTAGAAAATTTGAGCCACTAACCCCACTGGGTAACAAGACTGGCAGTCTGAGGGAAGGGAAAAGCAGTAGAGGCACTGAACACTCCTACTGTCCTCCTTCTTCTGTCCACTCTGGAACAGGTCAGGAGGGAACTCAGGCCCCAAGTGCTCTCCCCTTACCCACAGAGTGCAACAGCCCGTGGTGACAGCTCTTACCAGCTCTGAGATAGGAAGACCAGTGCTGCTGCAGGCAGTGAGATGCCCCTGCAGGGCTGAGCAGCTTCTTTTCCCATGTTCCTCAGAATAACCCCTGCTATGGATCTACTCCCAAGACCCACTTCCCAGGAAAGGCTGACATCCCCCTTATCTCCTCGTCAGTAAAAGGGACATTTGCTCATCATTCCAATTAAAGCCAACATTTCCCTCCTTGAATCCTAATCCTAAATCATTTGACTTACAGGTTGAAAAGCAACTGACAAAGGATGACTTGTCTAGAGCAGGTTTCTGCCACAAGAACGAAGCAGAACGATTATGTAAATTTGGAGGGAAATTATCTATTTTATTATTGTTTATGAAAATGAGGAATGCAAATATTCAGCTTCACCACTGTAATCTTCCTCCCCCAGAGTCAGTTTTGTCTTTCTCTTCTCTCCATTGTTAAGGTTATAAGTAACAAAAAACCCCCAAATAAGTCTTTGCTACATTGGAAACACTTTGGGTTTACATCTCACCTCCAGTCTGAGAAGATGCTTCACTGACTTCTCTAAGATACTCCAACAAACCATCAAATATTTCGAGGAGGTTTTTGATAGATTCCCTGTCTCCTTTCACAATGTTCTCACCTTAAGAGAAGGTAATGCCACATATTAGTAATTAGCACTTCACAGAAGAAAAATTCTCAAAAGCGGGAGTTTTCTGTAGGAGAGTGCTTGGAAATTCTTGTAAAGGTGTCAGCTCAGAAGACACCTGGTCACTTATTTATGGCTATGTAGGTAAGCTTAAGGTATATTTTATAATATACCTTAAGCCTAAATTTGCATCTTTTCAGTTCTAATAAGTGAAAGTTTATTGATGCAGTAACTGCTTCCACACACACAAAATAAATATTCAGTGATATTTTCAGGGACAGTTGGTATTTAATATTTTTCTTATACATAGAACTATAGCATGAAGCAGTCTATGGAGTGGCAGCAGGACTGCAAACACCAGCCACTGTGTACAGGCACCAAGTCAGAGACACTTCTTATCAAGCAGTTTTCATTCTTTGCAGGTTATGCTATGTGAGACCATACACAGGAATACTCAGGGAAAGCCATTATCTGTGTACAGATAACATAGTACAGCTCAACTCTTTACTCATCAACTTTTAAAAATGTAATAAGAACTTTGAAACTCCAGGGTCACGTCTTAAAACCCAGTGTCTAAGCCTGAGCCAGTAATAGATTTCAGGTAACTTTGGCAGCCAAATGAAGCGTGGCTGGATGTTAAGTTTAACATTTCTTTCCCTTATTTATTCTCTTACATTCTCTTATTTATTAAATTGCTGTTTCAATTTATAACCTGATGTCCAAGGCAGTGGGTCAGTGTTCTGATGACATCCACTACCACAAGAAGACATTCCATGCAAGTGTGGAAGCAAGCTGTGTAACACCTGGTTCTTAAAGTGTTCAAATTAAACCACACAGATATTCAGCGGTGTTGGTCTCATTAAACCAAGTACTTACCAGTGATGTGAGACAAGCTGACCTGCAAATAATCCAATGCCAGGGAATCTATTACTGCTTGTACATTATGTGCATCATCCTCTTGGCTTCTGGGAGTAGCAATGAAATCTATTTAAAATAAATAACAGATCTTAGGCTACTTAAATTGATAGCTTGTTGCAGGTACCTTAATTAAACTATTTTAACTTCTTCTTGCAAATTAGTGTTTTTTCAGTACCTTGTGTCCTTGGTGAAAAGCCCAACTATCGTATGGTCCTATGAAATCTTTTATAAATACTGAGTACAAACTTAGAACACCCCCTGGAAGATGTTTGATCAGGATTAAATTCAAGAATAGAGACTACTAAAGCATTTCTCCTCCTTGGCTCCCAGCACACACACCTAGTTCAGATCATCAAACTGGAATTGCAGTTTGTGTTAGGGCTTCTTCTTTCCCTGTCACACACTAATTGCACTGCAATGTATTCTACTTAATTGGGAACAACATGCTTTTTAGTTCTGGGCTTACATTTAACAGGACTTCTACCTTCAGTAGGTGCCAGTTACCTCAGTGCTATTAAAATCTTCTGTAATTAGTAGTCTGACACTTCCTACACACAGTAGTTTATAAATAAAGCAAATACATAATTGTACAGCCTTTGCTTAGTTGTTGTCACTGAAGTCCAGTGGAGCTGGGTTAAATCACAGCTCAGCTCTTAGACTGTAAGTATTAAGCATTTTATGAGAGCAGACTTCAGTGCTAACACTGCTGTAAGATAAAATGAGCCAGTTCACACCCTTCAAAGGTATTATGCCCACAGATGACTTTCAAGGCCTAATTTACAGTAGTTTTGCTGTGGCCATCCTCATAGCTGCCATTCATAGCAGTCCAAAACTAAAATAAAATTGGCCAGTATTACTTACATCTTCTTAAAGAATGACAATCTTATACTTTTGTCTTTGGAAGGACACAAATACTTTAAATCCCTACATCTATAGGAAGCTTTATGAGTTTCAACTTTATTTAGCTACAAAATACATAAACAAACACAATAAGCAGATTTAGCAATTATCATTCCTACCTGGCACTTTTTCTCCTAAGATTGCCTCATAAAGACGAACAAACACATCAGCACCACATTCTGAGAGATGCTTTATGTGCTGGTTTATGTGACAGGTCCTTAAAAGATCATTGGCAACATCAACCCAATCTGTTTAGAAGAAAAACATTCATGTCAGAACTGAAAGACACAGAAATAAAGACACGGTTATTCACAGCAAAAGGTGGAGCCCCTGTAAGTGTCTTTGACTCCACCAGGGGTGGTCAAACCCAGGAGGCTGTCCCATCCATCCAAAACATTAAACACTGTTCAAGTGCAATCATAGCACAACTGGATTTGGGAGGTGAAAGGCACTGAAGTACCACAGGCTGGGCAGGTTAATTTTTGTACTGAAAAACAAATTTGAATCTGGTCTCATAGCCAGGAACTCCAAACCTTCAAGGCCTTAACAAACCAAGCTCTGATACACCATTTATCAATGATCAGAAATAACAGGTACTGTTTTGGAAAACAGGAGCTTCTCATACAAACCCAGGTTCTCTAATGTTCTTAGGTAATGACATCACTACTAATGTAAATATTCCTCATGAAAGGCAAACTCTACTTTAACTAATGATTTAAGGATTAGAAGAATACAGAGGTGGTCCTACCAAGTGCTCTGCTGAGCACAATGAGATGTGCATTGACATCCTGATTTTCCCCAAACTCTGAGTCCCGAGTTCAAAGTGCTTTGAAGGACATGTATCCTCTACAGACTTCCCAATTCAAAAATCAACTTGGAAAAACTAAAGTCTTCACCTCTGTTAGTCTGTGATCTTTTAAGTTCAGATTTCCCCCCAAAGATGTTGCTTTTGGAAATCAAGATAGTATTTTAACAAGTATTAAGAACTTTAGTTTACTGGAGAAGGCATAAGACATCTTTGGGAGGAAAAAGTATAGAATTATTACAACAAAACCTAACATGTACAGTTTCCAGTCTTCTGTACACGGGGAGCGTGACTTTTGCATCTCTCTACTCCTCCATCAGTTCCAGACATCACTTTATTTCAAGCTTCAGATGCATGAAAAGTTAAAGTAGCATCTCCTACATTTCAGACTGATGTCTTGGAAGACTTGAATTATTGTTCATCGCCAGCTTTATTAAGTGAAAAAGCGTCGCCAGGAAAAGAACAAAGACAAAAGAGGGGAAGGTTAACGCGAAGAGCTTAAAAAGCCGTAACACAAGAAAACGACAGCTTTAAAGAGCTGAATAAAACGATGCCAGCGATGCGAGCAGCAGGGGGTGATGAAGGAGAAGGAAAGTCTCCGGCTCGCCTCCCCCGGCTCTGCGGGCACCCGGCCGGCCGCTGCTCCAGGAGCGGGTCCCGCCCCACAGCAAGCCCCGCAGGAGCGGGCCCCGGCGAGCCGCGGTCGGAGCCCTCCGGGGCCCGGCCCTACCTGCGCCCTCAGCGCTGCCCATGGCGGCACCAACGGCCCCGGCCCGCCCCCGCCATTTAAACCGCGGCCCGCGCGCCCACGGGGCAGGCGCCGCAGGAAGGGGCGGGGCCACGGGCGCCGGGAGGTGCGGGGATTCCGGCCATGGCCGGGGTTACGGGAGCGGGGCGGGCCGGGGCCGATCGCCTCTGTACCGGGACTGGGAACAGGCCTGGGNGGTTCCGCCTTCGTCGCCTGAACGGGAGGCGGTTGTTGGCGTGTTCTCGGTAACATAGGTGGGGAAAGGGCCGGCCTGGGGCGCGGGTGGAGCGGGGAAAGTTCCAGCACTTGACCTTGCAGGCTGGCCTGCGACGTTTGGCGGCGGTATGTCCGTTAACCGGGTGTTGGTGTTAATTGCCACGGTACGGGGTTGACAGGGTAACCCGAAGGCATTTCTGCATGAAAGGAGCGCTAAAACCTTTATTAAAAATAAGATTTAGAAGTGAAACTTACTGTATTAGCTGCTAGCATACAGTTTTTTGGAGAGGTGGAAGTCTGTTATCTTCCTTTCTGAGCAGCAGTATTCCATGCTCCTCGGGAATTCTGGGGTTTCCATGTTGCAAGAAAAAATGGTGCCCTTTATCACTAAAGTCCTCGAGCGCCACAAGAGCAGCTGAGGTCCCAGTTTTGACCGTAAGAACAACGACTGGCAGCAATTAAACCTCAGTGGTGTGAGCTCCAGCAGCCCACGGGTGTCATTTGTAGATCTAAATCCAAGTGCACACAGCACCTTCGGAACACAAAAGAGCTTTTGTTGTGTGTAAGCAAACACGGATCAGTGCCATCAAAACTAAACTAAATAAGGATTTCAGTTTGCTACGTACACAGCTCTGCAAAGCTCTGTTGATTTGTTTCCGTGTATTGGCTCAAATTAAGAGTACACGGGAAAATCAATTATGTTTAACTGAGGAGGGTGGAACAGAAAAATGAGGAAGTTTTTTTTACAAAGGAATTCGAAAGGAGTTCCTTGCAGACTTAACTGTGTGTAGACAAGGCGGGGAGTGGGGTTTTGTTTAGTCTTTTCAATTCTTTGAAACCTTAGAAAGATTAAACAGCACAGTAACAGGAGCCAGTAAGTTATACACAAACAAAATCAAATTAAGCTGTGTTAAGAGAAATGCAGTAGAACAAGACAAGATCAGATAATTTGTTATTTTTACAGCCTTTGCAAAAATCTTTTTCAGACTCATCAGGAACAGGAAGCCTGTAGGGTCAGAAGGTGGAGAGTGTTAATAGGATTGTTTGGTGACAAAAAATTGTTCACGAGCCATGTTAAATAACTATACTGAAAAAATTAGGGAGGTTCCTCTATTAGAAATTTGCAGGGATAGTATTAACAAAACGAGTCAAGTCAGAGTGCTACTGAAAAAATTAATTACAACAAAAAATGGTTGAGCAAGGTGGAATTCCAAATTGGTGAGAGTCAAACAGCTGCAGCTACTCATAAACAAAATAAGCCTGACTTAGATGTTACTTTTGAGCAGGTTATCATGCAAACCTCTAGTCTTTGCAAACCTTGCTCTATTCTTAGCAACGATTTTTAAAAATCACTAGAAAATAATACACAACAGATCAAAAACATCTTTATACTTACATTATGTAGATCTGTATGGAGTCCAGATCTTAAATGCTGTGAATTTCTTGTCAATAAAGAAAAAAGTAGCAAAGGATAATTAGAAATGTGAAATTGCTTTAAAAGGAGGAAGAATTACACTGCATCTTTGGTTTATAAAGGAGGTGACTTAAAAGATATTAATGTCCACAAACAGTATAAATAAACAGAAAGTTATTCCTCACCATTTCTACTAACTCATTGTTTTGTGCCTCTTGTTCTTATCCGGCAGTATGTTGAAAATGAAAGTAAATGTTTTTCAGGTTGCATACAGTGAATCTGTAAAACACATTGTCATGGTATCTTACAAGCTAAGGGCATAAATAGAACCAAAATGTGAAGAAATGGCCATCAAATACAGTTATTTTTGTCCCAGAAAAGCCTTAAAGCACAGATTGCTAGAAGGTGGGAGGATATAAACGGGGAGTGTTGTTATGGCACTTCTCCTTCCTTATGTTGTTTTCATTTCTTCCCTCTCTGCCTGGAGCAGGTGGCTGCGAGTGTTTGTGCTTCAAACTTCAGCTCTCGTGTGTGCACAGCCTCAGGACGCCGGGCATTCACATTGTTCCTCACCTGGCAAGGCCGGGCAGGTGAACAGCAGCGTCCACTTGGGGTGCTGAGTGTTTTTATCCGGTGCCCTCTGAGCAGCTTTTCTGCGCCGCTGCACCTCAGATGACCTCTGACTCAGGTTACTGGCCCTCGTGTGGAATTCAAAAAGATAACACTGCTAACTGTTGACAGACATAGGTTTATAAATACTTCTGTTTACATGTATGTTTATAAACATTTATAAAAGGCAATGGGTTGTAGTATAAAAGAACTGTCCTGAGGAGGTATGATGTTATTTTGCATCCAGCTCCTTCTGAGAGTGAAAGTCACAGGTGGGCATGGGGCCAATCTACCGTGAAGTATCAGTAATCAGTTAAAATGTTTATTAAAAGCACAGGCTCCTCTGGAGCTCTTTCAGGAGGATTTTCACAAACAGATCTGTGAGAACTGAGGGGCTGCACTGCGGACATCAAGGTCCGACTCTGCCCTGCCGAAAGCTATGAGGAGCTGTGCTGCGTTCTGAACACGCCGGGCGGCTGAAAGCCTGCACTGAAGGAGGCTGGGAGGGAGAATTCTCTATCTCCATTTCCGTCCCCTCAGGCCGAGAAGCCCTCAGCGACAGCGAGGCTCCCGCCCGCAGCGGCCCCGCGCAGGCGCGGGGGTGGGGGGCGCTCCCTGCGGGGGGGGGCACTTCCGGCCGCGAGCTCAAAGCCGGTCAGCCGGGCGAGCCGCGGCCACGCCCACGCGGAAGGGGGCGGGGCCTCGGGCAGGCCAGGGCCGCTTACATAACGGCGGGGGCGGGGCCTGCGCGTGCGTCACGCGCCGGCTCCCGGCAGCCCCCGCTGCCCCCTATATAACCGGCGTCCGCGCGGCCGCGCGCCCACAGTGAGCGGCCCCCGCCAGCGGCGCCGGATCTTACTCAATTCTTCGCCACCCGTTCTAAGTGACCGGAATCCCCTCGCCTACCGCCACCATCGCCATGCCCGGGTATTCCAGCGACAGGGATAGAGGGTGAGTCCGGGGGCACGGCCGGCGCCAGCCGCCGCCAGCGTCCGGACTCTTGAGCCTGCCCGTGGGGCTCTCGGGGTTGTTTTTCAGACGTTAAGATGGCGGCGGGGCGGGGGCTGGGCCCTGAGCCCTTCCCTC